>JALMQS010000828.1:6010208-6148370 GCA_024734495.1 Forficula auricularia | reverse complement strand
TCAAGACAATTGTTTTTTTTTTTTTTTAATATTTATTTGTTTATTATCCCTTGTTAAAGCAACTATTTTTCAAAATTTTTGATGTTAAAAGGAGAATTTCTCGCGAAACGTTTGGATATTCAATAAACGTTTTTGGATTGTTTTCATAAAAAAATTCAATTTATTTAATATAAATACAGGGTGATTTGAAAGAATTCTAACTTACTTTACGACAAATAAGTATAGTAGTATCGAAATTTTTAAAAGAGATAAGAGAAATTTTTTCACGTAAGTGGAAATCGATCCAGATCCCTACTTAACGATCAATCTTAGCCACTGACCTAGCAGAGTTATTACTATTAAAGGCAAGCTTATGTTTTATTTATTTCATACCTAAGATAGACATTTAAAGATAAATTTAGTTATATTTCTTCTCAACAAACACATTCATAGTTCATTTCAAAATTTAAAGGGAACTTTCCCTCTATAACAACTTTTCGTATTTCTACCCCTCTTAGATCGTAAAGAGCCAATCCATCGAAAAGAAATTTTATGCAGATTATTTAATTTAGTGGTAGCCAACCTTTTACTTACCATCCGCAGATTTTTTCAGATACAAGTTTAGATCCGCCATATAACTCAAAACCTTTTCGACCTTCTAGGATCAAGGGTAGGATCTACTTTGCATAGGGCAGAGGTGGCCAAAACGTGGCTCGTGAGCCGCATGCGGCTCTTCAGTCAATCTCGTCCGGCTCTTGAACTATCATGAATAATACTGATTTTAAAAAGTATAATAATCAAATTAAATAAACAATGATGTAGCCATCCACTTGACTTTAACTCGATTTTACCATACAACTTGCCCCCTCACTTTTTTAATATTTAATAAAATTATTTATATTCATGTAGGGGGGTTAGTTTTTGCATTTTAGACTTCTGGGGGTCCACTGATTATGTATACAAAATTTGGTTGAGTTTGCTTAAATGGCTTAGATTTTTAATTTTTAAACCCCCCTCCACCCCCTTAATTTTGGGTCGATATTCACCAAAATCTAATCAGCTCTTAATCTCAATGCACGAAAACTACGAATGAAATTTGGTTTTGATATTCACACTAGTTTTTGAGCTAGCTCTTCCACAATAATTTGATAACGCACAGACTAACAGACAAACTAACAGACATTATGACAAAACAATTATTATCTCGAAAAATATAATTTTTTCGATGTTCACTTGTTAGGGCTTTTTTATAGACCGAAATGCCATGGTTTCGTCCAATTTTTTTTAATCAAAATAGTTTAACCCGTTTTTGAGATATTTCAAAAAAAAGAAGCAAAATAACACTTTTTTCATGCACGATTACAATACTTGACCATACCCTGTATGGTAAAGTAAAAAATAATAATACAAAAATTCAATCTCGTAAAAGCACTTCTCAAAAGTAAAATGTTATTTTTTTTTATTGTAATTGAACACTAATTGTTCAGTCGCTACACTACCCTTAAATTATCCGCCCCGACGCCTTCTTCATATTGTTGTCTCTGGCCCGCTGTCTGCCGCTAGAGGGCGGCTGAGTCGCCGGCCGTCTCTCGATGTTGGACTGAAGGCTTGCAGGACACTCTCGCTCGGACTCTCGCTTGTACCAGTTCGAGGTGAAGTCATTCATACCTTTCTTCCTCCGTTCGTGCTCGGATGGAAGACCAGCATATTTCCGTATATTTCAAAGCTCCAAGTGGAGCCGTCGTGTTTCGTTGTTCGCGAGTCGATCTCGCCCCTTTCGCTTAATTCTCTCACCAATCATAATCTTATGTATATTTCACCCCCGCCAAATAGCGGGTAATAAATTGTTGCATTATATATATTTGTGTGAAGTGTTGTTCATTTACCCAATACTGAAGAGCTGTTATTCAGTCCGGCCCTTCAGTCCTCCTACACGCTCTCCCACCCTGGTGTACGCCGCTACACTAATGTTATAAGTAAGTAGAGCAAAAAATAAATGTTACTTCATTGATATTTTATAAAATAAAAAAATGTGTCTTTTTTTTAATAAACCAGTAATTAATCTTCAAACAATGTGGCTCGCTTTGAAACAGTTTTATAAATTTGCGGCTCCCAAAGTTAAGGTTAGTGGCCACCCCTGGCATAGGGAATAATAAAAATAACTGAAGATGTATTCTTCTAATGCTCCACGTTTAGCGCATGCGCCATAGGTTGGCCACCCTTGATTTAGTTGAAAAAAATAATTATATTTAAATAACAAAATCGGAAAATTCAATTTAACATTCATTATAATAGAGAAAATTTTATTATTTTAAGAGAAATGAACATATTATTTATTTACTTTAAAATCAATAAATTAATTTTACTAAATTTATATAGAAAACCATAAAAATTAAAATATAATTGATTAATGAATTAAAATGGTATTTTGCCTAGAATAGGGGAGTTTTAAATTTATAGGGGATAATTAAAACAAAAAAATGTTTTATATCTTTATAATAAATTAAGACTATTCATTTTGAATTTCGAAATGTGATTAATCAATAACAAAATAGAATTAATCAATTTCAAAATACAATTAATCAACTTCTAATTAGGATTATGTTATTTCACATTGGGACTATTTCCATTAAAATGTAATTAAATCAATTTCCCTTTGATAAATTAATTTGAATTTGAAAAGGTATACTTTTTCTTGAGGCCTCTTCTTTATGTTTTGAACAATATAAATATTTATTCATTATATTAGTTAATAAATATTTTTAAATTCAATAAAAAATAAATTTCACCAACCAATTTTGAACAGCTTGGAACGAATTTGTGGTGGGAGACATTTCTTCAGCTATGCCCGTGGGGTGGGAGTAATTCTATGTCCGTTTGAAACGGGGTATTTATAGTAAACGTGTATATGAACCATATATATATATACATTTTCAAAAAAACGATGTCTTAAAAACAATTTAGACTGTAAATTGCATGTAAATTTCTGTGATAATCTTGATGTTAATAGTAAGAATCTTGCATGATATGTCATGTAAATGTTGAATATATGTTTTAAGTGTTTAGAAAGATAACTTATGTTAAGTGATTCTTCTGTACACAAATAATTGCATGGTGGTGGTGGAATGCAAGGCTTAGTATTACTACCATATTATTGTTATCATATTATATATTATAACATTCCTGTATATACTAGTGACTTAAGTAAATTCAAATCAATTTTTATGTCATTTGGAATATTAACATCGATTCTAACAGATCGATGACTTCAGTTGACTTCAAAATTAGAAGCCTGAACGTTGTAAATAAAACTGGAAAATTTTATTTAGGACAGTACTTAATGATTCCTATATTATTTAATAAGATCAGGAACGAGGCTTGATGAATCCGGCGGAAGATGGAATCCTTTGAGAATGATGGTTATTTAACCATCATCCTAAAGGATTCCATTTTCCACGGGATTCGTCAAGCCTCGTTCCTTATCTTATTAAATTGGAAAATTTTAATTAATTATTAAAGTTGTTCTATGTAAATACGGACAATATCTTTTATGCAAATAATTTATATTTTATTGCCAACGTTTCGTCAACTTTGTTGACTTCTTCAGGACTCTAAAAAGTGATAAGGCATCTATTGGAATACATATCATAAAGTTTTCGAATCAAAAACAAAATTGACCTCAAAACCACTTCAATACACAATAAAAAACTCATTTTACATACCAAATAGTTAACTTCCGTGCATATTTGTCATTTTTATAATTATTCTTTCATAGTAAACATATCAAGGCAAGACATCAACAATAACAAATTTTTTATTTTTTAAAACTTAAAAATATCTTTCTTTGTTTTTTTCTATTTATACTTTTATCTTAATTTATTTTTTTCTCAAAAACGCAAAAACACCAGAATCACACCAAAACCAAAATAACCAAAGAGCAAACGGAACAAACAAATTCAAATCAATTTTTAGAACCCTTAAGAGGTCAACAAAGTTGACGAAACGTTGGCAATAAAATGTAAATTGTCTGCATAAAAGATATAGTCCTTATTTTCTTATAACAACTTAAATAATTTAATCGATGAACATAAATAATCAAAATAATTTTAATTAATATTCTAATTTGACCATAGGATGTCTAAATATATAAAAACAAATGATTCAAAAATTAGGGCACTGAGAAGATTCAACACCTATAAATCACGACAGACATCCCGAAAAATAAGGGTGTGTATAGGGGTATGGGTAAAAACCAAGACGTCTCTACACCTTTAACGGTCTTGAACGACTGGATATTGTAAGAATAGGGAATGAGTAGGCAAGAAGAGAGTTTCAGTCCTTTAAGTCATAGGAATAAACGCATTGGTAAATGAGTTGGTTCTGCGATTTTACAGCAATGTGCCAATTGCCTATATGAAGGAAAAAATAATCAATATATACGTGTTCGAATCTATAATGAGTTTTAATTGGATTAAAGGAGAATAGTCGATAATAATATTTTCTTGGCAGAAATTTAATTAGACAATGAAAAACAAAATTATATCGAGCTCATTACCAAATGATGGAATCAGGTTAACGTGCAGAATCCAAAGTTAAGCAATATATATAGCTCTGTTAAAATAATAGGTCTTTATCCCTTCAGGCAAACTCGCAAACTACTTCTGTTCTTTTCTAAAGATAAATTAAATCATTTATATTGAACTTCTATTACGCATTCACGAGAAAAATGTATATTAGGCCGAAGATGAAAGAAGTGGTATCGAAAATATCGTATTATTTCAATGAAAATATTGATATAAGGACAATTTTATCAAAGATCTTAGTAGATTATTATGTATATAATATATGTCAGAAGGTTTCGACCCCTCAGGACTCGAACCCAAGCCCCAACTTGCTATGAGGGAAGTTGTTCTTTTTTTGAAAAAAAAAATTTGCTTCGTTTTTTCAAAAAGATAAAAAGATAAGACACTTAAATTTTTATATTGAAAATATTGATATTAAATTAAAGACATAATTATTCTTTATAAACAAAAATTGCTGCTACTCCCGGTAAAATTTTTTCTTAATTTTATCAGAAGAGATGTTTCGGCTGAAACCAGTTAAATTACACATTTTAATGAGATAAGCTCATCGGAATGCATGACTTTTCGACGGCTATTTCTGGAGTCGTTATCAAGTGCATATTAAAGTCTTAGGAGAGACTGAATAGAGTTACTTTGGTATTCAATTTTTTAAACTGATATATCCAAGACAGTAAAACCCACGTGTAAAATCTAAAAACTCAAAATATTCAAATCTAAATAGGTGCATTTTTGAGCCTTCGAAAGATTGTAAACAGAGAGAATTGACATAAAGTAGTAATTCAGAATTATTTAATCAAGTATTATATTAATTATCAATGAATAATGTAAATTGGAGGGTCAGGATAAGAAATTTTAATTATGATCCTCCAAAATACGTAATTCATAATATTTTATTATCAATGAGGTTGTCCTCTGCTTGATACATATATGTACACTAAATAAAATATAGGTATTCTCTTTATGAATCAACAACTCTGCTAGTAGTCTCAGCAAAACCAAATCTTTTCAATTAAATATTAATTCTGAACTGCTATGTCAATTGTCTCTCCTTTCAATTTTTTCAACGCTCATTATTATTATTTTTGTATCCGGAAACATCCGGTAGAAGAAGGATTAGCCATTGAATCGAGTTCAACGTTACCAGGGTACGCCCGATTGTGTAAAACAATCTTCGGGGAGGCTCCTTCTGTGTACCCCAAGTATGGATTGCAATCCAGCAAAGTGGGATCCCGCTATCCCGCGGTATCCAGAATTGTTTGAAGGCATGAGGGATCCCGTGCCAGCTTGCGGATCAGTAAAGTTGTGAACTCGATGAATCGCGCAAAATACAGTCAGATCAAAGAATTAATAGACATCTTGCAGCCCTTTAAATTGGGCGTCGAAGTATTATGTAGAAAAGAGTCTACCCTAATAACTGCAGAGTGCAGACACTACTTTTAGATTTATTTTAGAGAAGTTGAAGAATCAAGAAACATTTTTAAGCGCTGAACTATCTGAGGCGAGTGAAAGAAAGGTGTGCTGAAGTTACAGAGATGTTGGTTTACTTCCAGAATTCAAAAAAATGTTATCAAGAGCTGAAGACATCTGATCATACGTTTATGATGCCAAAAAAGAATAAGATACGTCAAGAAATGAAAAACGTTTTATACAGAATTATTAAAAAGATGACCTCAAAAATGTAGAAATTGTAGCGACGGAAGATGACAGGCAAAACTATTTGCAAAATAATTTTACGTTACAAGAGGAACTAGAAATGGAGATAAAGCAAGACAATGAAGACTACTCTAAGAAGACAGTTTTGAAAAATTATTGTTTCCGAAATAAAAAATTAATATAATAAAAAATAAGCTGAAGTGTATTGATGTGGCCATCCACTTTACTTTATCATACAACATGGCCCATAAAATTATTTGTAATCATAAGCATGGGGGGGGGGGGGGGGTGTCTTTTAAAATATTTTTCAATAGTGTCTCCGTGTGTGGGTAAGGTTTTACGTTTCATATGATTGTCCGTTTCTATCCCTGTTATCCATCGCCAATCATACGTTCTCGGTATTTTGTTATATGAGAAAGCTTGACCTCATTAATCCATCTCTCGACTATATTCAGAACTGGGCCTTAAAGCTCATATACCACGAATGACTTAGATAATCCTGCTTTCTAAGCCAACTTCTCTTTAAATATGAAAAATAAACTAATTTTTACGAAATCTATTCTATATTTGGTTTGACTGGTTAATCTCTTTCCTATTTTTAAGTCCTAGATTTTTAATTTTTATCCTTCCACCCCTTAATTTTGGCCGAAATCTAATCAGCTCTTAATTCCACGGGACCAAAACTACGTGGCACCTAGTTTCGATATTCAAACTAGTTTTTGAGCTAGCTCGTCCAGAAAAATTTGGTAACGCACAGACTTACTGTCAACCAGACAACCAGAGAGACTAACAGACATTTTGACAAAACAATTATTATCTCGAAAAATATAATTTTTTCGATCTTCACTTAATAGAGTTTTTTTGTAGAGCGAAATGCCATGGCTTTGCTCAATTTTTTTATTCAAAAGAGTTTCAGCCATTTTTGAGATATTTCGAAAAAAGTAAGGAAAAAAACCCACTTTTTTCATGCACGATTACAATACCTGACCATACCCTTATGGTGAAGTAAAAATTGTATGTCATATATCTAATAAGAAGCCCTTTTATTGGTTCAATTTCTTTGTCTAAATCCTAAAAACCGTTTTTGCTAAATATTAAAATAAGCCGGCCAGGTTCTATACAGAAAATTCCGTACCTTTGGAGAGTTATCTCAAAATACTTGAGATATTAATTGTTAGACTTTATCTATAGTCATTTGAAATATTATTATGTTTATTTTTTAAGCAATATAAAAAAGTACTTAGGAAGAATTTTCCCAAAACATTACTACCTCATTCGCTCCCATGGATAGTGTCATTTTCGAAAATATAAATCAGACTAATTTGGAATGGGCTGTCGAACCCTTCAAAATGAAGGAGTTCGAGATAGCCCTCGATTCGAAAGGGGATAGTTCTTCAGGACTGGATCAAGTTCATTACTCCATGATTAAAAATTTACCCCCCCCCCCAATCAAAACACTTTCTTTTACTATTATTCAACACCTTTAGTAAAAACAATATCTTCCTTGCTTAATGTAGAGTAAAGTATTCTAAAATATTAATTTCCTAAAAACTTTATATAACCTTTTTTGAGGTCTCAACGTACTTTAATAGAATATTATATTTGATCAAAATTGGTCAAGCCATTTTCACAATATTTAGCAAAAACTAAAAACTACTAGAATAAAATACTATTGTCCGTAGATGTATAGCAAAAACTAATCTGGCTCGAGACCTATTACAATACTACCGTATTTCTTTCGCGTGGGTAAAGTAAAAAAAATTAACAATCGAACAGGTATATTTTCAATTACCATTTAATAAATTAATTAATTCACCGGAACTGCAAACAGCGTACAGTGACTTGAAAATTTTACTCATATATCGATATTTATATTCAAAAATAGCGAGACTCGTTCGCCATGCTATATTTTCTACGTAGGCCCGAAAAACTATAACTTTTCAGCTATGCTAAATAAATTACTCTTTTATTACATAAAGCTTTTTCGTAGGCGATAAATCGTCCAAATTGGATTCTGCAATGGAAATTCGTTCCTTGCTGGTAACCACCTTTTTAAATTCATATCATCAGAAAAAATTAAATCCCTTTGATATTAAAAGACACTACTCCTAGGTATATGGGTTAAAATAGATAATAAATTGAACCCTTTTTTCCTCCTCTTTATGCGAGAATCGGGGTATCGACTGCGGCCAGCTGGCGAGGCCATAAAGGGGGATTTGGGTAATCCGTCAACCTTAATCTTCATCTATCTATCAGACGGGCCCGTTTCTTGCTTTCTCCCTCTTCTTTTTATTTTCTACTTATTCATGTATTATTCTTTAGAGCACATTATCATTATTGATAGGCAAGTTTGTCATTATAGAAAGCCAGATATATCGATTTTACATTTAAATCCAAGAGAAAGAAGGACCTCAAAAATGTATGATAATTCTTCTTTCTTATTACACAATTCGCTAGATAACGATATTTTAAATTTACTTTTTTTATGACTTATCGTGATTAGATATGTCTGTGAAACGCGCAGAAAAATCCTTGCTAAATGAAACCAAGAGTGACTCCACCCTGTGCTGTAGTCGTAAAATTAGCAGAAGGTATACCCATTATAGACCGTAAAAATCAGACAGTAGACGCTATAAACTGAGAAGGGGGTATTCGAGGGGTGAACTGCGAACTAATATCGTGTACACCTACTTCCACTCCCTCTTTCATTTCCAAGCAGAAGACAATAGATGGAGGGGCATTATCTAATGAATTCCAAAATAATTCCACATAATTTCAAAAACGCGTACACCTAATTCCAATCGCGGTTCACCCCTTGGGGATATTACTGTAAATTAAAACAAAATGTACAACATAGCAGAGGGTATAAGCTATTTGCTGAGATTAAATCACAAGATATACGCCGTATACCCTCCACTACACCCTTGGCTCCTATTTTCTATTTTAATTTTTTTTTTTTTAATGGTAATATTATTCAAATGATTTAATAAAAAAAAAATAGAAATAAAATAAAATAAAATAAAAAATGGCACAATAATCAAAAATAATTATTTTTAATACTTCTTAGGGTTCTGTTTAAAAATTAAAACAGTGTCTTATTAGTGTCGCTACAAACAGTGTCTGTCTATCCAACTGCTAATAAGATACAAAAAGTTGAAATTTACTAATTATAAGTATCTATTAATTAACCCACAAATTAAAATTTCAAGAAATGGATTTTTGCGGGCGGGCCGAATTTTGTGCTGAGGCCAAAAATAAAAACAAATATTTTTTTATCATAGGCTGTGTATCCCTGTAAAAATATCTTTTTAATAGAATAAAAGGTTTAATTTTTTAATTATATTTAAATTGACGGTGTGAATGAGCTCTAAATTGGTCGTTTTTATGTGTTTTTTTGAACCTGAGAAATGAAATAAAATTGTTTTGAAGGTTTAAAGTCCCTGCCTGGTATATCTTCCAGTTCAATCATGTCAAAGGCAAGTCTAGACGAGTTTTAGTCGAATAAAAATTATTCTCGCTGAGGAACTATTATTATAAAAAAGAGAATCTTTAGACTAATCCATTTCTAAGAACTCTCAATATATAAAATCGGAAATAACTAAGAATGCAATAGACAATAAGTCATAGCTTGCTAGAATTAATTTCTGACTCCTACCCTCACTAAAAGCAGTATCAATTTGGGGCGAAGGTCCCGAAATATATTTTTAAAAACCTAATGTTAAATTTGAAAAATAACGAAAATGATGAAGTATTCGATGAAATTTGCAAAAAAAAGCAAAAATTAAAATAAAATTAAAAAAAATAAAGGTAGTTTTTTGGACAGCATCCCTTATTTGAAAAGTCACCAATCGCCACTGATATATATCGTATATAATTTATTTGTTTGAGACTATTTTCGAAAGAATTCTAATTCTCCTACTATCGGCACAAAATATTTTCAAAAATATTTCAAGTTTAGATGCTGCAAGATGAACAGAGGTGACAGACGGACAAATAAGTCCCACCAAAAGGGTTCCGTTTTTACCAATTAATGCCAGTACAGAACTCTTAAAATTGAATAATGATTAGAATATTAGTAATACTCGGCTTTAATAGAAGTAAAATCTATCACGTTCTGATTTCTAACTGAACTAATTCCTATTCTAATGGAAAAAATAAAAAAATAAAAGTTTCCTTAATTAATTTAGTCAGTACGTTTAAAACTTAGTTATAAATTAAATAACTAATGCGGAAAAAAAGTATTTTATAAAGAGAAAGTGATAGCAAAAAAGATCGTAAGAAAAGCAGAAAGAGATAAAAATATTCTAAGTTTTTAATTAGATTGAGAAAAAAATTCTTATTGAGAGAGAGAAAAAAAGTAAAAGCTTGGTAAAAAAAGTAAAAAAAAGAGGAAAATCTTATTCCTTTGTGCCATTTGATAATAAATCTTTTTTTTAATAAAATTAAATGGAAAGTCTTCAAGATATAAATAACTAAATATAAAACGAGACCTCATTTATCGAGGGAGCATTATCGGATTAATTTGTCATTCACTTATTCCTTATTTATGTATTTAATTGATAATTGAAATCTTAAAATAAATTAATAAAATGGCTTCAAAAATGAGCTAAAAACATAAAATTATTGCATTGTTGGCGACAAAATTGAGTAAAGTTTATTTAATAAAGTTCACTTCTTCTTCAGCAATTACAATGGAGACTATTATCTCGATTAAAATTTTTCTCAGGAGTGGTTTCTCATTGCGTTCCCCTGAAGGTCACTACTTATATATCAGTGTTGGCCCTGGCAGTTTTTTTAATTTTTATAGACAAAAGTTTGCTGAATTTAAAGTTTTTAATTTTAGTACAATTTAATTTGAGAGAATTACTTTTGTTAATTCAATATTATTGTTTACTAAGATTTTTTTGCCGAAAGTAGTAGAGTTGTTGATTGATAAAAATAAATAAATGAGGTTGTCCTCTGGCTTGATACAAATAAAAATAAACATGCCAAATATAAATGGGAACAATTGTCATTAGGGTGGCCCTTATTTTGGGTATTTTCATATTTTTACACTGACAGATGCTCATATGGTTCGAGATAAATAAATAAAAAATATCCCACAAGTTTTAACACGTGCCGAAAAGCGATTCAAAAGTTTCTCATCTAAATAACATGGAGTTTTTGGCACTGAACGATCAATTTTTTATTCCGGCCAAAGTAATAGTTCAAAAAATTTGAAACTCTGTAGACTTTATTCTTATAATAGTGGCTATCCCTCGGAATTTTTAAAGATTTTTGGCTATTATAATTTTGGAGTCTATAACTTACTAACATTAAGATATACAGCAGTATTTCATCTAACTCTGACTCCAAAATTCTATTAAATAAAAATCTGTAAAAATTTTGAAGGATAGCTACTATTATAAAAATGAAGTATACAGAGTTTCAAATTTTTTGACTTATTGCTTTGGCCGGAATAAAAAAATTGATCGTTCAGTGCCAAAAGCCCCATGTTGTTTAGATGGAAAACTTGCATCGCAGTGAGGCACTGATTAAAATTGAGATAGAGACTTGGGGGATATTTTTTTCCTTTATTTCGAACCATATGAGCCTCTGTCAGAGTAAAAATTTGAAAATACCCAAAATAAGGACCACCCTAATGTATATATATATATATAATTTATTTGTTTGAGACTATAATTTCGAATGTTTGACCTTCCTAATCAGTCTTTTTATATAGAAATATTTTATCATTGACCCGATTGAATATAGAAAAACGAATTTTCTATATCCATTTAGGAAAGTGACCCCATGAGAAATAACAGATATTAAAAAAATTAAAAAGATTAATTAAAAAGACTGATGATGAAGGTTTTCCGAGCTATTGTTTTCAACGTTTGCTACTCATTTGTTCAGTTCTTTTTTCCATGTTTAGAAAAAAGAAATAATTTATTAAATAAATTATAAACTAAATAAATATATTATTTATTTTCTAAATACTTACTAGGACTGAGTTGTTATAATCTACTTTCTCATGAATATCATTCAACACGGTGAATCATTATGCTTCTTTCAGGAATCATTAAAAAAATAATTAATAAAAAGAATCATTAAATCCACCCAAAAACATTTCTGTAAAAAAATCCAAGTTTATAAACTGTTCGCCCCCTCCCGTAAAATGAATATTAGAGAAAAATTATTAGAAAAGTAGATATATTTGGGGTCATTCTACGTAAGATTGGTCAAATTTATCTACCCCCTTAGATTTAGCTTAACATCACAGTACTTGTTCACTTTTATGTGTAAATGCATGAGAGAGACTTTTGGATTATTTTTTTCTGTATAGTCAAATATATATAACAAGTTTTTTTATAGGAGGCACATACACAGATTAATTACATATTAATTATAAAATCGAATTAATTAATCAAATTCATTTATTTTTTTCAAGTCTTTATTCTCGTAATATTATATCCAACAAGTAAAATTCGTTTATAGTAGGCGTTTCAGATCATTTGTGGAAACAAAGCATAAAATGCGATTTTAATTTCAAAGTTCGATTTCCAAAATACCCCATTTCGAATTTTAAAATTTTTTAATTTCTTGAATCAGTGTGATACCGATATTGCACTTAGTATAGATGGCGCCACATGAAATAAGGTTTAATGTATTCACACTACAAAAATGCAAACATAAATTACCCCTTACACAAAAATCATGCATATCATAAATTCTAATAATAATTTAAATGTATCAATATTAAATGTAAGTTGAGGTGGATTTTGATGAGGCAGTTCAAAAAAGAGAGATAAATATAACTATTTTTTTTTTTTATTGAAAACCGACGTTTCGGAGGTTTATTCCCTCTTTCTTCGGGGCTTTGAAAGGTCGGTGAAGGAAATCCAATGTGAAATTTCTCTCTGTCTCTTCTCTCAGTGACAGTAACAATATTATACAGTATTTCATTCTCAGAATAACTTAGAAACTACACTAAATACTTAATAGCGGTTTTGGATAAAAAAGATAGTTATAATTATCTCTCTTTTTTGAATTTTGGACTGCCTCATCAAAATCCCCTTCAATTCACTTATCAGTCAAAAACTATGTACTTCAATCTTATTAAATGTACATAAATGTTAAAAGTATATTTTATAGGATATTCGTTTGAGATTTTATTTTTATATTACTTTAATAATAAACACATTGTTCTCTATCTACAAGAGTGCGAAAATAAACTATACGTTAAAAAATAAGCCAAAATAACATGAAATAGAACAAGTAGGTATGGTAATTTTCAGCGAAATCGAAAGGAGTAGATAAAATAATTTCCGATTTCACGTGGAATGAATGACCCATAATAAAAGAAAATATCGTTATGTCTCTTCCGAGTTTGACAGAATTAAGCAATGAATTAACACAAAGCAATGAAAGATATTTTAAATTATCATGGATGAGAAAAAAAGAAAGCCACTTTTTTTACACAAGTTAATTGTAGTAAAACCACCAAGATAAAAAAAACTAAAGAAGTTTTACGCGTGTCCTATATATCAGACTATTTCCACTTGGAAGAAGAGCCATTGGCCCAATTGCGTGAAATTGATTGAGTAAAATTTCTCTACTGTACATAATATAGAGGTATGTTCAAAGGGGTTTCTCTCTAAGGTTGAGCCTCTCTTCTGGCAGGCGAGATGTTTAAATTCCCGAGGGGACATGGCCTCTGTAACATGTAATTAAACCTGGCGGACCGAGAGTTGCTTGTTAATTTTTTGGTTTAGCTAAAAGCGATACATTAATGGTTATTTTAATTTTACATTTAAGTTAAAAGATCGATTTTTATTTGGAGATTAGAATTAAATAAAATTGAAATAAAATTTAATTTATTTTTTTGCCAACATTTTGACCCGCTCTGGTAATAATCAAGACATCGGTGTGAACCAAGTTTTGAACTTAATTACAATCAAAAATAATATTAATATACACGGAGGTTCTATCATTGACTCTTTTAATCTCTCAAGAAGGGAAGGTCCTCCAATCGTCGGCGATTTTTAAGATGATGAAAATGACGTTCTAATATATTATTTAATTCGGAATTTGTGGTTTTCTTTATCCTTGGGTTGCCTTTGCATCCTTTTAGAATTGAGTTATTTTACTTCGTTGTCAATAGAATATATCTCTAATTAATTTCATATCCTAAATTTAAAATATAATAATATGTGTAGTGAACTGTTAGTGGGTTTTAAAATAAAAAAGAGCTACAACAATTAATTAATAAAAAGAATTTTAAGAAAAAATAATAGTTAAAGTTTTATTTTTCCAACAAAATTCAAAATAAGTAGAGCCTAAATCTTACGCAGCTTTCAAGAAAAGGTGACGATATGATTGCCTATATTCAGGCGTTTGGTGCGTAGAAGGCTAGAATTTATCTTTAGGAATAATCTAAATGTTTTCAAATATTGCTTAATAATAACCTATATAATTTAAGTATAAATATAATATATCTATACGTCTATGTAGCTGTTCAGAGACCACTTCAATTAAGTCTATGAACCATTTATGTTTTTTAAATCCCAAATTCATTAGAAAACAATTGCAGAAGAAATAAAAAGAAGGCTCTATTGATGAAAGCCAGAGCCACGAGTTTTGTTTAAAAATAATAAACCTAATTTGTTGGTTCAGAATTTACGAAATTCTAAAAATTTACTAAAAGTGGGCTTCGAATGGGATGCGCTTCTCAACTACTCATATATATACTAGTAAATACAAGTGTAAAGTTACTGTCTGTGATTTCAATATAGTCCAGGGACCTTAGCTTCCTATATATATATTAATACCTTGAAATAAAAATTAATTATTGATTGTTTTAATATAATAAAAAAATACAAATCTTTATAAAACAATCTTGGAATGATTTATTTGAAACTAGGCGTTTCTGGATAAATTCCCCCTTTATGAATAGAAATTTTTTTAAAAAATTTGAAAAATGAAAAAAGAAAAGTTGTTTTTGCTAATGTTTCGAAAACAACCCTAAGAAATTAAATATTTTGATAACAGGCAATTGTACAAATTGTCCTGGTGGTTTACCAAAATGGTCTGGAAGATATCTAAATTTTATGTTCTGCCATCCTAATTGTCAAAAAAAGTAATTAATTATTGGACAAATGAAAAGAACTTTGAGATTATCAAAAGAAAAATTTAATGCGGAAAATTTAAAAATTATTAAAAAAAACATTCATTAATAATACTTAAAAAGAATCCTTTGTCGACTCTTTAACAGAAAAACCTTTAATGAACACTAAACAAAATAATAATAAAATTGATAAGGAAAGTTTAAGATACATCTCTTTCCAATATATAAGGATTATCTTAAAAAATATTATTTGTTCATAATGTTCATGCCACTTTCAAACCAACCAATTCTTTCTCATTACCCTTTTTCAAAATTAAAAGACAGCGATCTTTTTTTAAATCAAAATAATTTAGTTTATAAAATTGATTGCTTAAATTGTGACGGAACATATATAGGACAGACTAAACAATACTTAAAATCTCGAATTTACGAGCATGAATATTCAATTAGAACGAAAAATTGCGAATGTACAATTCTGGCTAACCATTCTACTAACCTTAAATACAATTTTAAATTTTCTAATTCAAAAATTTTAGATAAAGAACATAATTTAGATAAAAGATTAACCTTAGAAACGATCGAAATTTTAAATAACAATAATCCCATTAATAAAAGCTGAGATATGGATTGTTTTCTAATGTTTATAGAAAAATTTTAGAGAAAAATAATTTTTCATAAATATTTATATTTTTTTATTTGAATTAAAGTTAATCTGGTCACCAGAACAATTTGTACAATTGCCTGATGTCAAAATATTTAATTTCTTATGGTTGTTTTTTTTTCTTTTTTCAAATGTTTTTAAAAAATTTCTATTCATAAAGGGGGAATTTCTCCCGAAACGTCTAGATTAAAGATAAATCGTTCCAAGATTGTTTTATAAAGTTTTTTTTTTATTCTAATAATACCTATAGCTTATAACAAATATAATCTCAATTCTATAAATCTCTTTCTTCTAACATTCAAGAGTCAATCTTGATATTACATTTTCTGTCCTTATCATTAAAAAAGTACTATAAATTTAAACAAACAAACAAACGCTATCTATTTATCTTAATGTGGCGTATGAAGGGTGTTGTTGCATTCTGTGTTGTCGAATCTACTAACACTATAATAACACCCAGAGAGGTGTAAATATATCCTATATTATGTGCCTTATCAACTAATTTCCTACATTATTAATTTTTATGATTTTTTTTATCCCCTCATTATTCCACGATTTTCGAATATCGTTTTATTAAAATAACTCTAAAAACTTTTCAGTCGATTAGCATTATATTAAATTCAATTATTATTAACGCCCCCCCACCATAAAATTATACATTAAATCTTAGTTCACATGGGGCGGAATTTCCCTCCTTATTCGCAAGCAATGCTTAAAAAGGCTGTGCAAATACAGGGCGAAAATTTCGACCAATGCGAACTAAGACTAATTAAAATTTTAGGTGGTAGGGACCATCCATAAATTACGTTTAAATGGATCGACAAATTGTAATATCGTATGGCAAATAGGGAGGTTCATATTTCTATGACATCACAACTAAAATACGAAAACAATTAGTTATACATTGATAAATAAAGCAAAAACAATGTGATTGTCTTCTGCTTGATGCATATAAACGTATGTATATATATTGTTTTTTAGAGACTATAGTTTCGAAGGTTTGATATTCAAATGGAATTAGTATGTTATATATGACCAGGTCACTATTACAACAAAAGGAAAACATCTAATCGCATTTGAAGCCATGAGAAATAACAGATAAAATATTTTTAATTAAAAAAGATTAACGATGAATGTCAAACCTTCGAAACAATAGTCTCTAACAAATAAAATCGTGATATATATTCCCTACGCTACGGAGATATCAAGTGTAAAGCTTCAGGCATTCTGACATTCAGGAGTCCGTGAGTTATAATTATTACCCTATGGCAAAAATTTAAACATTTTTTTGAAGATATATTAATTTCTTTGTAAAAACACAAGTGTAAACATCGAGTTTACGCGATTCGATTTAAACCAAAATCGATTCAGCTTTTAATCTTACACTATAGTACAAGTAATTAATAAATTTCAATTTGAAGTTATTACTGGTTTTAACATATTCATTCACTAACATTTTTAATAAATAGTTAATATACTTTTTTATTAATTTAAAAATAGATTAGTAGGTTGGTTTCACTAATAAAAGAAATATTGTTTATGAGCAAAACTCAATATATATTTCGGGCGACAAGGCTATCTTCAGGAGTTTGCAGTTAGGTATGTTATAACTTATAACTGTCAACTATTAATGTAAACTCCTGAAGAAGGACTCGCCATCTGAAATATATATTGAGTATTGGTCACAAGCAATATTTATTTTATTAGAGAAAACTACTTAATGATCTATTTTTAATTTATGTTTCACCATGAACCTACCTATACTTTCCCCCCTGAACAAAATATTACTTTTAATTAATTTTAATTTGTATAGAGCTTTTTTTTAGGTCTTAAAGACAAGTTTTGACTTCATTTTTTTACCATGGTCACATAATCGTTTCGATTCTTTTTGAAAAAAACTCATATTTCAAAATTCTTCAAGTCGCTTATGAAAAATGTCGCGAAATTTTAGATGTACTAGCCATATACAAATTTTGAATTTCAGATTCAATAATTTTAAAATTTCTTTGAATGATAAAAGACGTTTTGGTCGCTTAAAGGGGGTGACAATCCTTTCATCCATATAATCTCGGAGTTAGCTGCTGTTTCTATTTATTTTTATTTTTCTCTTATCTTCTGGAATCGTTGAGGTGGTTGTAGCCATCGGCACTGTCGCTGCATAAGAAGTAACATGGGAGCTGAGGACTATTCCTGAAAAAAATAGCTGCTACTGCTGCTGGTGATACATCAGAAGTTACAGCAGGTATCGATCGCAGTGATGGGTTTTAATAAATTTTCATCTTTGGTATCAATGAAGGTGAAATGTTTAATAAGTAGATATTCATCAAATTTTTTTTTACATTTTGATGATATTTATCATATATATATATATATATATATATATATATATATATATATACATATTTGTATAATTAGGTATATCTATATACATACGATAAGTATCATCATAATGTAGAAACATCATTTGATGAATATTTATTTAAACATTTTACCTTTTCTGATCAAGTGGATATTAAAGATGAAAATTCAATCATTTCCATTACTTCGTTGCCTGATGTCACTTCTGCCGCAGCATATCTTATCTTATCTTATATTATTAAATGAGCAATTATTGTATATATAGAATCGGTTTCTCAAAAACAGCTCTAACGATTTCGCTAAAAATTGGTGTACTTATCAAGTCTCATGAGTTATTAGTCGTGTATAAATTTTAATCCGATTGAAATAAAGGAAGGGGGTGTAAATTAGTCATGTCGCAAAATAAATATTTTAATCGTTCATATCTCGTCTTCGGAAAGTCACAGAGCCTTCAAATTTGAAACTTAAGCTATATAAAGGCTAGAAGAAGTACCACAAGATTTTGGCTAAAATAGAATTTCCGGAAGTTGATGTTCACTTACGTAAGAATGTACCCCCCTGCGTTTAGCAGCCATAAATCTCAGAGCTATGAAATTCGAAACTTAAGCTCGATGTAGGCTAGAAAGAATACAGCAATCTTTTGCTTGAAATCGGAACACCGGGGGTGGAGATTTACATGAAAGATTTTTCGTTTTTTTTTAATTTATTTTTTCAAAAACGCCTCGAAAGATTTTTTTTTAAATTGGTATACTTATCAAGTGTCATGAATTATTAGTCGTGTATTGATTTTAATCCGATTGAAATAAAGGAAGAGAATGTAAATTAGGAGTGTCATAAAATAAATATTTTATTCATTCATATATCGTCTTCGGTAAGTCGCAGAGCCTTGAAATTTGAAACTTAAGCAAAAAGTTACCGAGCATCACTCGGTGCTCCAGGCATATATATATAGTGGTGGGCGGTGACTATCAAACCAATTTTATTTTATTCTTCGCTCCTTTTTGCAAAATTTATCGAAAAATGCATCATATAATTTTTTGTTTTTTTTTGTTGAAATTTAACATTGGATTTGTTATTAATTGATATTTAAACAGAGCGGATAATCTATATTCACTTCAGATTCTTCTGGTGATGTTTCAATTCTTTTCACAGTTAAAAACTGACTGACACGCTCATAGAAGGCACAATGCAATTTAAATGAATTATAAAAATAAATATTTTCTCATTGTGATTTAAAATGTCTGAAACGCGGAGAAAAATATTTTTGAACTATGATTTTTTTCTCTTTGTGTGTCTGAATTCCGATATCCACAATATCCCGAATGGAAAGTCAAAAAGTTGGTTTGTATCAATACATAATACTAATTAGAATTTGCAATATCTGGTTCAAAAGACAGAAAATATTTTTTGAATTATTCTATTGAGATTTCAAGATATATTATAGTATAGCCATAAAAAGACAATTTATATTTAAATTTATTAATCATTACCAGAGCAGCTCTAGTGTACCGAGAAAAAGCTTTCACTTTTTTTATTATTTAATGTGCAGGTGAGCGATTCTTTCATTATAATCTGATCGATGAAAATAACAAAAAAGGGAATGGATAGAATGATCTCTCTTTCTTTAGAGCTAAGTTGGTAGCCAAATACAAGTCCAGACCTGTTTCAGACTATTAGAGATTAATTTCTTAATTTCTATTATTCTAAGAATGGCCTTTTGCTCTTGGACCAAAACGATACTCGTTATAGAGAGAGAGAATATTCAATTGAATTTCATTAAAGAAAATACTTTTGACCAAACATCTTTTAGTTAATCTTTCACGATTAATTTTTTTAATGCAATTTATAGATTTTAAATGAAAGTCATGGGTCGAGTACATGTAAATTAATTCACTTTTTAACCTTATAAAATCAAAGTATTTTCCACAAGAAAGCTGAAGTGATTAAAATAGGAAATCTGGAATATTTTTTCCATATTATTTAAATTTTCCAGCGTTAAAAAACTCCGTAAATTTTAAATTTTACATAACTTTAAATTAATTAGTTGTATAGTATTTATTGAAAGTGTTTTTAAAATTTTACAAATTTTTAAATATAACAAGGATGCAACTACTCTTGACACTTTGGAATCCATAGCATCGATGGACCGCACACCACTGATATATAATTAATTTGCCATGTACCATATATATGATAAAATAACACTATAATCAAACTAGAAAATTTTTAAATATTTTAAGACATAACTATTTTCAAGAAGCTAATAGTGTTTCAAGTTTCAAATTTCGTGTAACGTATGTTCGTACTTTACACTGAACTAAGTAGGTTGTAAAGTAGCGAAAAATTACAAACTTTTTGGTTCACTTTTAGTCTGAAAAGTACTTTTCTTGAGCTTAAAACGGTTTATTTGATTTTTTCTAAGCGCTCGTTAAATGAGTTCCCGATCAATTCAAGCAATCTATATTGGGTTTCAACACACTCTTTTTTTTATTTATTTGGTGAAATACATGGAATTTTTTTTTTTTTTTTAATCTCAAAATTTATTAAAATAATGTTAACCCTTAAGCCCACATTCTATTAACGACATATCATTGTTTCACTCATGTTATAAATGGCTTAGTAGCGCTTGAAAATTACTCTTGAATTAAACATGAAAATGCTGTATATTTTGATGGAAATATCTCAACTAATTTGGGTCGTTTCATCCAAAACTTTTCAAATTATAAGCAACGCAATCACCAAAGCCACAACTCCACAACTTTGTTCACTTAATAGAAAATTTTAATTAATTCTCTGGACGAACCCGAAAAACTCTTCTAAATTAAAGCATTTAAGATAAGTAGAGTTGCTCAGGAAAAGAAAGGATGTCTCCAGACATAAGTTTGCACTCATGAATAGAATAAACAATTAAGTTTTTTACTCTCTAAGCATCCTGTTATAGTTTAAAATTACAATTGTTTAAAAGAAAACTTAGATGAATTCAACTAAAATAGCCACGAAAGTTATAAAGTGCTAAGTTAATAAAAACCGTATTCTTGTAAAGTGTTTTCTTTTAATATGCTGTTCTCTTCTGGAATTTGTTACATATTTGGTCTTTGTTGATTTTGGAATCTCACTTAATGACGAGTTCGATATGCAGCTAGTGTCTTAGGTTTTAGATCAAGTATATTCGTTTGTCATTCTCTGAGTTATGTTTGTATGCCAGGGGATTCTGCTTTGCCCTCAAACCCTGGCTCAGACGAGGCGTTCCCGGTTGCGCAGGGCCTTCACAGACGCCACTTCCGAGACGATTGGAGTTGGTCGAACGGTACAGCTTCTCTGCCTCTTACTGTGATGACTTAGCGCCGCTGAGCAGGGACGCCCTCGGCCGCAACGGAAACTGCCAGAGACTTGTCACCATTTTCAATTACCTCCTTCTCCTCGGTATATTAATCAGCCTCCCTCCCTCTCAACTAATTCTTTATCATTTCCATCAAAATTATTTATTAAAATATTTCACTTTAATTAAATTCATTTAAATTTTTATTTTTTAAATAAATGTACAGTCGACCGGAATTGTTATAACCTGATTATGTTCAATGTCGTCAACCTAGACTATAGGCCACTTGAATAATGAATAAGAACGCTATTCTAGATTCAAAAGAATCTGTTTTGCCGAGAGTAGCCGTATGTTGTTGATTCATAAAGAGAAATCAATGAGGTTGTTCTCTGCTTGATGCAAGTAAACATATACAAATAACATATATGTAGTACCAAATATAAATATTTTTTTCGTCACTGATCTTACAAGAGTGTTGCTTTATAGTGAAACATATTAAACACAGGAATTATTTAACGGATTATAGTGGTGTTTCACAAAGTGATATGTATAATTCATTTGTTTGAGACTATAATTTCGAAGGTTTGACCATCATCATCAATCTTTTAAATAAAAATATTTTATCTACTATTTCTCATAGATTCAATAAGCTGATTGGATATAGAACAAATCTTGTTGTTATAGCATAGAATCATTTTTTATGTGGGTTGTTATAATAACAAAAATATTTTTTCTATATACAATCCGGTAATTGAAGTAACAAATAAAATATTTCCAATCAAAAGACTGATGATGAAGGTTAACCTTCGAAACTGTATTCTCGGACAAATAAATTATATATAGGTATACATATTTACATTTTGTATATATATGTATATGTTTATTTGCATCAAGCAGAGAACAACCTCATTGATTTCTCTTTATGGATCTAATTCGATTTTTCGACACCCATAGTTTCCTGCTCAAACTAGAGTTCAGCCTAAATAATTAATGAATGTTCAAAGATCCCTACCTTGCTGACAACCTTGACTATAGCTAATACTCTGGTTTTTCAGGTGCCCATTGTTTCTCTTGACTAAAGTCCAAATGAATGATGAACGAGGACTGTACTCTAAGCTGACAACATTTTATCATTCTTTAATTATTCATGTGGGCTGTATTCTAGGTTGATGACGTTACTGAAAGCATGAGTATAGCTGCGGTTTTAGTTGCAAAATTCAAGTTCAACTTAAATGCAAAATGAATGTTGCAGGATACCATGAGTATAACTGCGGTGCGTGCCTCTGGTATCCATGGTTTCTTACGACTTTGTCAACTCAGAGTACATATCACCTTATAATTGAGAGCTGGACTCTAGGTTATCCACGTTAAAGGGAATTTAAGCTTAACTACTCCGAAGGACTGTGCAATTATTTACAAACGAAATCATTTTGACTATTTTTCTCTTTTCATTTTATTTATGTGATTACTTTAATATTCAAAGTACTATTTTTCTTAAAAAAAAATAATTATAGGTATCATCTTAAAAAATGGTGATAAGTTTTCTCGGTTAATTGGAATTCCTTTAGATATTGGGATTATTTTCTAAGCGATCCGAGGGCGATTCTAAGCAACGCCAAACACATTATGCACTATTAGCGATTTCTTTATAGTAACAATTAAATGATCGATTAAAAATGAACACCTAACAGCAGTGCACAAAAACAATTCAACGAATGTACACACAATACGCGGGCAGCATCTTTAGTAGTCTAGAAGTTTTACACGAAAATGCATTTTTTTTGTAAATTAGATCGCTGGAGAAGTCCTGATCGCTGCTGCGTCATCTGCAAAAGGTTTTAGGCTCATTTTGCATGCTCTTCTTAGACGAAATCGCTTCATGAGATTTGCTTTCTTTGTATATTTGATCATATCTTAAAAATATATATATACCTATATTCTTTATTATTCTTGAAAATAAGATTATTTTTAAATTATTAATCACTTTTCTAGCTATAAGATCTTTTTATTAACTTAATTTTAAGTAGAATGCATGGTAAATAATATATATTAGATATATATCTATATCTATAACGAAAGCGTCTGTTTTTAAATGACCCTCTCGAATGGCTAAGGTGTCAAATTAAAAAAAGCAAGATTGCGGATTCCAACATGCTGGGCTGCGAAATATGCTTAAAATTTAAAGTTTATCTTAATTTAGAGCTTCTTAGTGGAAATTAATTAATTGTTATCTTATAGACAAGTGATACTCGGAAAAAGAAAAGAAGCTGCTAATTCTTGAAGAAACTTAAAATAAAACATCGAAAATTGTGCTTTGGAATCAGAAAAAGATATGTTGGATTATGTATTATAGGGTGACCTAAAAGTCTGGACACATAGTCAAAAATGAAAATCACATACTCTATAATTATATTAATCATCTAAATGTTTTTTTATAATGATATTGATAGAAGAAGAAATTGCACCAAAAAGGAACAACCTCTGTAGTCCGCAATGGGCCCTTGTATGGTGAAAATAAGAAGAGATTTCATGTATTGGGTGCGACTTTTTAGGTATCCTGCCTGTTTTGAAAGACTGAAGGTTATATTTAGCTGGCAAGACGGACAGGGGAAGTCTCCACTAAATGTGCTAAGATCGATAGAAAACGAAGATAGTGTATCATGTTTATGAAAATCTCGCAAGGCGAATTGAAATTTGTATCTCTATTGATGGACATGAATATAATATCTACATTTTCTCCTAGAATTTTGGGTCACCCTGTAGCCTCAGCATATATTATGCAGTCCAACATCTCTCAGTGAAAGTGTTAGGGACATCCAAGTTTTAGCCCTGGGAGCCTAGTGGCTAGACAAGGAATCTACCAATTTTGATATTGAAGTTCCTGGCCTTAGTGATATAGTGAGAAGACAGGTAAACTCTCAAGGGAATGAATGACCTCCGTTCCATTTCTTTCTAGAATCCACAGCTGTCAAACTTTTTTTATTCATTAGAGAGTTGAAAAGATAATTTATTGAAATTGCTTTTCAATGAAATTTTCGCAAAATAACTAATAAATATATGTATATTATATATATAATGATTATTTTTTACCAGGTCATATCATGTTATTGGACAGTAATTAGTATTTTTTACCATAAGTTAAGCTGAAATTTAATTGGGTTACAAATCATTTTTTACTCTTGTGATGTTTTATTTATTTATTCATTTGTGGGATATTTTTTATATGCGCTTTATTTGATAAAAGTTAGAGTAAGTAGGTACTTTTACGCGGTGGTTTCACAAAATAAAATAAAATTATAACAAACTTTATATATTGTTGTTTCTTTTAACTTGTTAAAACTTGTATTTAATTATAATTTCGTAAAATTATTAATTTGTATTGAATTTTTACAATGTTCCAACAAACATCGTATTTCTAAACATCAATTTCTAAAATATTTTATTTTATTATATAGTTTAATATGTAGGTATAGGTATATTAATTCTTGTTATTGTTGTTCTTTTACATAAAGTTTATTATTTGTTAATTTTTTTACCTATCTATTTTGTTTCTTTTATTTTGCGCCCTGTCCATTTTAATAAATAATGAGAGAAGTCTCTTGTATTTCCGATCTCACTCAGTGGGGAGTCGAGATCATTTACGTTTAGGAATATATAATTTCTTATAATTTTCTGGAATCGACCACTCGCTGTGCTTTCTGATTTGTCTTTGAGGGATCGACCTGGGATTCTCTGTATACCCTTATTATGTCCAGAGGTGGCTGATTTTGAGAATCAGCATTGCGAATTAATAAATCTAGGATGACTGGCTAAACGGGAATTTATTATAGTTCCCGAGAAAAAAAAAACATTCACGAGTATAATTCTATTTGAATATATCTGAATAGTGTGTATAAAAATTACGAATTTTAATAAATACCTTTAATTGATACTGTAAAAATATTGAATATGTAATTTTTAGGCTCTGAAAAAAAAAATAAAATCAGAAAAAGTGACTTTCTTGAATTCTTTTCATTTTGAAATTGTGAATAGAGAATTTTCAAATGACAAAAAGAAAAAAAAAGATTAAAAATGTTGTTTTTTCCAAAGTGGTTATACATATTTAAAAAATAAAAAAAAGATTTAGCTTTTTGCTGTTGTCGAATATAACATCATTTTTAATAAATTTTTTATCTATTAAAAAATTTCCTATGTGCATTTTCAAACGAAGAAAAGAGCCCAAAGAAGTTAGCTCATTGATTCTGGTATACCATTTTTTATTTTATTTATTTTTTTTTTTATTACAATATCGAAAGATTTTAAATTTATTTTCATATACACAACTTATTATCCAGTAAAAATAAAGTCGAATGATCGAGCAGCGTAACCGGGTTAAATATTTTAAAATTCCTATTTCTTACCGTATTAGATTTGAAAAAAAAAATGAATGAGTAGGAAACAAATTCGCTATTATAATGTATGAATGATTCTATATAAATGTAAATTTATATTGGAATCCTAAATGTACACACATGGGTAAGAGCGAGGCCAGGATTTCATGCATTTAATAATTTTTGAACTCGACAATCTATAGATTGGCCATAACATTGTTGATAGTAGAAAAATAAACTTGAACTGTTTCATCTTTTTGAATTGGATAGTTGAGATAAGAAAATGATTGGTTGGTAGATGGTAATTTATTTAGATGATTTTGAATATGGAATCTCGCATGAAACCCAATTTGAAGTATTTTTCTTAAAATTAAAAAATTTAGTTGAGTGCGATGTTTCCCAATGTTTAAAAGTAGATTTCCTGCTATTACAACGACCCTTTTTATTATTACTATTGTTATTTTGAAAGTAAATCATCAAGTTAATTTATATGCAGTGTTGAGATAGACTTTTACACCTGCTAGATACATAAATAGCCTTAGTTTACACCGAGAGTATGCGTACTGAAATAGTGCATACCAGATCTAATATGGCAGCGTTTACACCAAGTGAATTTCGAAAGAATGATTAATGTATATTCACTTACAATACAGAACATAGTATTTTGCTGAATGCAAACATTTACCTTTATTGAATTATTAAAAATAGCGGACTTGAGATTTAATGTGTTTATTTGTGTGTTTAATGCGCGAACTATTTTGATTCGATGCGACTTATTTGAATAAATGGTCTCAAGTCATTTACACCTGAAATTTCAGACCAACGGTCTGCGAAAGGAAGTAGCCAGAAAAATTTAATTTTGTGGGGAGGGGGTTAGTTAGTTAGTTACCGACCGAGGGGCTAGGGGAGTATGGATATACTTCTAGGAGTAGGAGACTTGATCTTGCGCATATTGATTTTTTTATCAGAGTATTTTTTAATTGAATTTTTATTGAAAGTTTATTTATATCCTGTAAAATTTCGATATTTGCCTCAATATTTGGGAAGGGGGAGGGAGAGGTTAATATCCTAAGCCCCCCTGGCTTCGGCCATGGGTCTGCGTACTAAGGTTATAGTGTAAACTAAGCCATAGTTGCTATATTTTTGGACGCATTACATTCTTATTATATGTAATTGGTTTGGTAATACTTAATATTTTGTGTGCTTCAAATATTGTTTTATTCACATTGTAGAGTATATAAAATGGGTCAAGATTTAAAAGGCTGTTCATTCAATTTCTAACATAAATTTAATTGGTAAGTGAAAGATATATTTATTATTTCGGAATTCTTCGTAGATTATTGACCTATCCAGAATTTTTCTTCAACTTAAGAGATGTTTTCTTATAATAAGATGCATGTTACTTTTTTCGAACTACATATAGGCAGGGTATTACCGGACATCACCTATTTCCTTACAACACACTAATTATTAAGTAGCTCTAATAATTTTTATTAACTGTTAAAATTCTCACTCTTGTTAGTCACGGAAACTTGATAAGGTATCTAAATAAGTGAGAAAACTAATATTTTATAAAAAGGTTAGCGTAGGGCCCAGGTTGATGGGTTTACTTAATAAAAAAACTTTTATCCGGAAATAAATGAAATAAATTTGATGTTTACAATCACTAAAATTAAGGTTGTTATTTTTCAGCTCTTTATTATTTAACGATTTGAGTTTTTTTTTTCCTTTAGTGATTAATATTTGTGACCTGAATCTGATGAACAGATATATAGGCAGGTGCAACAGGTGTACAAGCGTAGGATCCAGGATGAAGGGGAGGCCTCAAAGGTACTCACAATCAAAATTCACAATTATAATTACATTTCCAATTGCTATTCTGCTATAATTTATAAAAAATTGTTACATTGTAGTTGTTTTTTATAATCCCTCGTTCACAATAAATAAAAAAAGTTAACGAGCTAACCCTTGCCTATAAAAATTTACTTATGGCACTGCTGAATAATTATTTTTTCAAAATGCTAACCATGCTTTACAAGAGCTTTGAATAACATGAAAAATAATTTTTTTTGCAGTGTGTATCAGAGATGTTAAATTTATAAAAATAATTCAAAGAGTGAGTCTTCTGTTTGGTATGTTAATAAACAAAAATACATACACATATACCATATAAGGAATAGACTATAGCAGGGGTGGCCACAACGTGGCTTGCGAGCCGCATGCGGCTCTTCAGTCAATCTCGTGCGGCTCTTGAACCTTCTTGAATAATACTGATTTTAAAAAGTATAATAATTAAATTCAAAAAATTCAAAGGAAGTGGCGTTTCGCCAATAGAGTTTTGGAAGAAGGTCCCAGAAGAAAAATACCCACTAACAAAAGAGTGTTCTAAGAGACTAATCTCAATATTTGGAACTACATATGTGTGTGGATCACTGTACTCAACGCTTAAGTTCATTAATCTAAATGTCGATCCGAACTAACTGATGAACATTTAAGTGAAATCGTGCGAACTGCGCTTAACAATTACACTGCTCGACAAAAATTAAACAAAATTTCCCTTCATAAACCTAACAATGGATAGTAGTAGAATTTTATAGGCTGATTATCATGTAATTTCCCAATTTTTTACAACACGTCAGAGTTTTGAGATATTATCGGTCAAAATGACAAAAAATGCCATTTTGACCTATTTTCGAGTCCCATTAGATATTAAACACCAATATTTGAAATCAAAATATTTTGTTGACGTAATAGAAAACAGCTTCCTCTTTTATTTTCAAATTACCACTTGATTTTAGCTCAATTAGAACTCGAGTTATAAATAAATAAAAACCAAGACCTTATGTTTTTATCTATGTTTATTATCCTTTATAATCACGTAGTTTTAAAATGAAAGTTTTTGCCGAGAGTAGCAGAATTTTTATATATTGAAGGAGACAATAAAAGAGTGTGTCTTCTGCTGGAATTATAAATTTTATTTATTTATAACGATAAATAAATAAAAATAAAATTTATAATTCCATCAGAAGACACACTCTTTTATTGTCTCCTTCAACACGTAGTTTTAGTTAAGTTTTTTTTTAATAAACCATTAATTAATGTCCAAACAATGTGGCTCGCTTTGAAACAATTTTATAAATTTGCGGCTCCCAAAGTTAAGGTTAGTGACCACACCTGGACTATAGTTTCGAAGGTTTGACCTTCATCATCAGTCCTTTTAATTATAAATATTTTATCTATTATTTCTCATAGACTCGTTTGTTATGTGATCAGTTTGCTATTACGAGAAAGCGAATTTACCTATTTACAATCGGATATTGGAACCCATGAGAAATTACAGATAAAATATATATAATTAAAATGACTGATCATGAAGGTCAAGCATTCGAAACAATAGTCTATTTATGTGTTTCCTAACCTTTTTTGTGCCATGTCCCACCTAACCCTTTCTCATGCCCTCTATGTAACATATGATTAATTTTTATTATTATTTATATAAATATAATTACAAAAACAAAATTTTGTTGATTAATATTTTGTTTGGTTCTACATTTAAGTGTATTTTATATATTGGTGAAACTTAGGATTCTCACATGATATGATGAATTATATAATTATATTATATTTTCCGGGTCATATATTAATACGAGACATGGGGCTTTAACCCGGGACTGTCCCGGAAAATCCGGGACGAATGGTCACTTGGTCACCCTTCTGAAGCTAATAGTAGTTACTATCAAATTTTGTTAACATTTTTTCAAATATGGGTTACTAATTTTGTAGATTTTTATATTTATCTAGACGAGCACATTTTTAAATTGCCCCTCTTAACAATCAAATTGCCCCCCTCCCTGTGTGGCATGGCCCCATGTTGGAAAATACTGATGTATTGGTTATAATATATATATGTATTGTATATGTATATTTTCACAAGCAGATGAGGACAATCTCATTGATTTCTTTTTATGAATTAACAACTTTCTTACTCTCGGCAAAATGAAATTTTTGTAACTACTTATATTTATTTTAAACAAGCAGAGGTCACCCATTCTTTATTGTTATAAATTTCCAGATTTGTTCAAAAAGATGTTTTAACGCGTTTAAGAATATTTCCAATTCAAGTCATGATTGGGGATATTATTTATTGAAATGTTGCAGATGGCTATTGTTCCAAAGTATTTGTAATCTTGGTGTATTCTCCCTCTTCATTACTATTAATTTCTCGAAATTTTTTCCCATTTGCTCTGTCTGAATCTCTCCACCCGAAACATTTGTAATCTTATTTCGAGCGGAACGTGGAACGTTGTTGATTTAATAATTCAAGAGTGCTGAGTTGCATAACATCCCCACCCCCTGGCCTACCCTCTATTTACTCAGCAATTTCGACGGCAAGATATAAAGAAAACATGACAAAATGCTTTCCATCAGTTTGACAATCAAACAATCAATTAAAATCATTCAAATGCCATTTGCCCGTCTATATAAAATAAATATATTTACCTATATATCTTAAAGCATTTTTGCTGCCACTTGAAACCGGTTTACTCACATCTGGTTAAACTTGACTGGAGATCACTTAGCCTTAAAGTTAAATTAACTATCTATTAAGATGTTAGCACATACTTATGTTTAAAGGAATTTGACTTGAATGACATACTGAAGTGAACTAAGCCCTGAGTTTCCCTGATGAATTTGTTTTTTCCCGAAACGAACATGATTTATAATTAAATATTTCAAATTCAAGTTTTTATAAACAAATTCAGTGAGAAATTTTTTTATCTTTGTTTTTAAAAATGTCCGAAATGTGGAGAAAAATAATATTCGATATTTATTCTCTGTCTGTGTATTTAGATTCCGATATCCACACCCGATAACTCAAGAACGCAAAGTCGTAGAAAGTTCCTTCTGGTGCCAATTTTTTTTGGATTTTTAATTGAGAGGAGTATTTAGATTTTGATCTCATTTCCCTGTTAGCATACTTGGTCTAGAAGATGTTTTCTAGACTCTTGGAGTTTTTCTAGGGTTCTTAGCGATATCTTAAAGGCAATAAGTGCTGAATCAGACATCTTCTAAAGCGGGTGTACTATCTGGGTTACGTCCTAGTTTCCGGATCGCAAATGCAGAAAATTTATTTTTTTAACGATTTAATTTGGATTTTAATGCGTTGTTATGGTAAAAGTATAAAAAACGAACATGTGTTTTTCAATTTTAATTGAATAAATAATTAATTTTTTCAGACTCATTAATAGTTTATTACAAATAATTATTTATATATTAAAATTGACAAATATTATTAGAAGAACAGCTCTAACCCTAGCTGCGATAGCTCATTCCTGCAGATCAATTGAAAAATTTGCAGAGAGCATAGTGAGTCTTGAAAAAGTTTCTACCTATTCTTCTAATTTGTTTGAATCAGTGAAGAATCAAGTAAAATTTTAATATAAATTTCACAGAACAATCTATGCATGTCAAAACACGTTCGTGAAATGATTAGTTTACTTTTTTAATGCTGAATATAATCACACTTTTATTTCGCGTTTTTCTGATAAAATTTAAAATATACATATACTGTATATTTTCAAAAATAATTTACCCTAAAAATAAAAAAATCGAACCTCTTTAAAATTGCTACATGTGGAGGGGTCGTCGCAAAAATTTTTGTTATAGGCCTTTTTCTCTATAAATTTTTCCCGAAACGTTTTTTGCCTTATTAAAGTATTTTCTAATTTCTATTTTTTTTTATTTATATATAAAATAATTGTACGTGCTTATTTTTATAATAATACATTATTATATTATAATATCTATTCATTACTCAATTGAAATAGGATAGTATTTGTTCTTTTATTTTTGAAAATTTATTATTAATGTATTTTTTCTCGAAATGTATAATATTTAATTAAAATTTATATTTAACTTTTGAAAATTGAGTTCATTTATAAAACTTAATATTTATTAAAAAAATAAAACTTCCCTTAAAAGTAAAGAATGATATAAAAATGCGTAATGTTTGCAAAAAAAAAAATATATAAAATATATGGGAAATATTTAAATTAAATTCATATAAGCTTGACCTCCCCCACAAACACCCTAGGCTCTGGCAAAACCAACCCTCTTCCTCCATTAACTTTTTAAAGAGTTTGCGATTCTTAGGTATAAAAAGAAACATTTGAATTCGAGCTCACACCCACACACATACATTTTCTAAAAAACATTTTTATGAACTCAGAACACCTTGAAACATTTGTTAAATTCTCAGCTTGAAATTGTTCCTGTGAAGTTTATCATTACTACTAAGCGGACGTCCATAAAATACGACACCGTAAATCCCGGAATTTTCGATTGTCCGCTCACAGGTATTTGTGTAAGCCACAAGCAATAATTTTTTTTTTTACTGACATTGATGCGAGAAGAAGTTACACCAAGAAAATGGCCCCTAAAGGCCTGGATTGGCCCCTCCATTGTGAAAAGAAGAAGAGGAGATTTAATAGGATGGGTAGGAATCGAAGGTATCTGTGGATGCTGGTCTTATAACTGGAGATTATAGGTCGCGACAGTTTGTGAATCTCATCTGGTTTATAGCATTTATCTATATAATAAGGGGTCGCAAAAAATTTATCATTCAAATGGGTTCGCAAATGAAAAAAGTTTAAGAAGCGCTGCGGTCATCTCCATGAATCTTTATGTATTTACATCAAGCATAGAACAACCTCATTGATTTCTTTTTATGAATCAACTCTGCTACTCTCTGAAAAATAAAATCTTTTCAATTCAACTCAATTAATATTACAAATTTTAAATTTTAATGTAAAAACAACTCCGTCTATCCCACTGAATTATCATATGTCTATTCTGTCACTCCAGAAATGTTTTTTTTTTTTTGGGGGGGGGGGGGGGTTTACTTTTCTAATTAAAGGAGTCGAGTTTCTCATAAAATATTTAAAGAAATTAAAGGTAAATCGGAGGAAATAAGAGAAATGGAAATGATCTAGTGGTTTGATTGAACATTGAATATTCCCCCGGCCCCCCATGTGGGGAGGGATAGGGGTTGTTTTGCGAAGGGTGGCGAACTCAGCCGAATGTCGTTCGGCTATGCCTAGGGATGCGGCTTCTCGCAAAACGCCATCGCAAACCAGACAGTAGGAGCCGTTCCTTGGCCCCTGACGTATATAGATTATATGCTCCACCCCGCATACGTATCCATCGCCTATTTCAAGAAACTCGCTGCTTCTAATGACTCAAACTGTGATGCTTTCCGATGGTGTCGTCGTCGTCGTCGAACACGGCGCCGTCTCTACCCCGAAGCACTTCCCATGCTAGCGTGTTTGGTTTCCAGCCACACGGTAGCCAAGGTACTTAACAACAACGACCAACACCCTTAACACACTTAAATTTGCTCACACAAACTCAATTTACAATTGCACATCCCATATCTCTTCATTCAAAACACTCCTCCTGTTTATATCTTATTTATTGTCCCGCAATCATCCGTTGTGTGTGTGTGTGTGTTTTTTTTTGAATTCTTTCGAATATTTTATTTCTTAATTTTTATTTTTATTTTTTCAAAACATAACTTAACCTAATTTATTAAAATCTAATTTTTTTTTTTTTTTTGGGGGGGGGGGGGGGGGGGGGAGGAGATAACACATTTAATTTTAAAAATCATATAAGAATTTTTAGAAACACAATTAAAAAGATATGTTTGCAGAAATTAACAGCTTTGTCGAATTTATAAAACAATTGGGTCGTCTTCTTGAGCTATAATAATAATAATATTATTAGATATGTAGCTGTTAAAGCTTATGTTTTTGTGAGTTGAAATTTTATTAAAATCACAGATAATTGATTATAATTATTTATCTGTGATTTTAATAAAATTTCAGCTCTGAATAAAATTTATCACAAAAATAAAAGCTTCAACAGCTTCATTATTCTTATGTTATTGTGATTTTTATTAAGATTCGATATTTTGTTTACAGCTACATAATTAATTATAATTATTTATTAAAAACGAACAAATAATACGATATAACTATGACGTTTTGATATCCTTATTCTCTCTCAAAATGAGCCTATCGAAACGTCGTAGGTAAATTGAGTTATTTCTTCCTGTTCAATAAAAAATTGTAATAAATTATGTGTGATTTAAGCAAAATGTCAACCCTTAATAATAATAATTATGCATTTTTTAATGAAAATTTTTAATGTATGTAATTACATTTTTTATTCTTATTTAAAACTTTGAGATTATGGTCTCTAGGTGTACTCTATATATTAAATAATTCATTTATAAAACAATCAAAAAATCGTTTGATAGAATATTAAATGTTTCATAAATTTCCGTTTTAAATTTCATGATTAATAAATTGAAATGTTTCACGTTCAATGAAAATTTTTGAATTATTTTATTGAAAAAATTGTTTTGTTTTGATTTTGTGTTCTTTAGAACTGTTTTTTGTTTTATGTTATTTTTTTAAAAACAAATATGTGTCTTAAAATGCACAATATTTATTTAGTGGTGAATAAAAATTATTTAATTTTGTTTTCATCGTAAAAAGATTATTCAAGAATTTAATCTGTCCTTGAGGTTTTTAAAATAAATAAATAGGTTTCTTTATAAAACAATCAAAATATCACTTAATAGTACGAGTAACGTTTCGTAAATTTCCACTTTAAATTTGATGATTGGTAAAGGGAAAATTTTTCTCGAAACGTTTCACTTTTTTATTAAACGAAAACTTGATTATTTTATAAAATAAATGTATTTATTTAAAGCTTGAGTCTTAGAAGAGAAAATTTTGACCTCAAATATAAATTTCTCATTAACCCCCTTCAAAAAAAACAACCACAACAACGTATTTTTTACTTTTCTGTTAGCGACCGTAGCTTTCGTGATAAACGAGTGTCAATGTTCAATGGATGTGTGTGTATTTATTCACAAAAATATACGTATGTGTGTATATTTACATCAGTGGAGTGCGATCCATAGATATTGTGGATGCGCGCATCTCTAAAATTTCAAACATGTGTAGAGTATTTTCAAAATATATAATGTTGGCTTCAAAATTTTAAGAGGATCTTTAAATTTTCAAATTATTATCGGTTATTTCAAATATTTCTATAAAAAACATTTTTTGTTTTTAAAAGTATATTGGTTCTCTAAATTAAATAAAATTGTTGCATAATTTCAAGGGGAAATTAAAATGAATGATTTTTCCGAAAAGGGTGCTGATAGAAGGTTTGAAGTCTTCCAGTTCAAGGATGTCAAAGACAAGTTCAGACGAGATTTAGTAGAATAAAAATTGTTTTTGCTGAGGAACTATTAAAATAGAATTAATTCAAAAAAGGAATAAATAAAGATGATTCGAGAATTTCTGGACTAATCCATTTCTATGAACTCTCAAAATATAAGATCGGAAATAACAAAGAGTACTATAGACAAGTCATAGCTTGCTTATAGCAATAGAATTAGGAGAAATTTAAAATTTTCTTACAGAACAGGCTGATTCATTGTGGAAGATGGTCGATTTCCATTTCCATCTTTGGGACTGTGGAGTTTAAGTCACAAGAATTAATTTCTGACTCCTACCCTCAATCACACAAATCAGTATCCATTCAGGGCGAAGGTCCTAAAATATATTTTTAAAAAAATCTAATGTTGGATTTAAAAATGATGCCGTATTCGATGAAATTTTCAAAAAAAAGCGAAGATTAAAATAAAATTTCAAAAAATGAAGGGTAGTTTTTTGGACAGCATCTCCTGTATGAAAAGTCACTAACCGCCACTGATTTATGGTACATCCAACCTTCAATTTATGCGGATTATTCATCTCACGGTTTTTCTTACGCGGAAAAAGTCATAGTCCGTCGGTACTAAATAGTACCTACTTACTAATTGAATGACGCATCGCTCCGCGTATTCAATACTTAAGCCCGCCCAAATGGCGACAGTAAAGAGATAGATAATTATATCTCCCAAAATGATTGAGATATTAAATTCGTTTTTTATTTGTCGTTCATAAGGAGAGATTGACCTAATTTTAAAAAAAATTTCCATAATTTTAATTTAAGTACTTTAATAAAATTGGACTGGTAGAAAATTCACCAAAAATGGCTTCTTTGAGGCTCTCACACACCGTTATTTTAAAGGAAAATAAATTTTAAAAATTATGCCTAATTCTACTTAAAAAGTATTTACAGTGATTTCCGCAACTTATTAAAAAATTTTTTTTTTTTTATTTTGGACCCCACAAAATATTCGACTCTTCCCAAAATAATCAATTAATTAAAATTTAAATACTATTTTTTATTTCGCGAAAAATGAATTCATTAAACTTAAATTTTATCTTATTTAGTTTACGAGCTACAATGCTCTGACAGACAATATAATAAGGTTCCGTTTTGCATTTTAAACAGAACCTAAAAATTGAACAACGTAAATTAAAAGCGAGTATTAAAATTCGCATAAATAGATGGATTATTTACCAAGTATAAAAAGTAGCTCTTAAATCTAGATAAGACTGCATTTATTACAATATTTATGTGCAATTGACATAAAACAGAAGATACATTCTTTGATTAATTTTCTAAACTCAATGTTAAAATTCGATGAACTTTAAATCATTGAGCTAGTTATCGGCTGCTGAACGAAGTTTCCCCCTTGGGCTTTTATATCACTTAATAGTAGTTGTTGTTGTGTTTTAATTATAATTAATAGTCGGATCGATTAGTAAACAAATTGAAAATAGGTAAGTAATTCAGGCAGAATAACAAAGCAGAAAACAGAGGATCACAGATCACAATGACCTCGATTTTAAAAAAAGAAACAATGCCCAAATCAAGTTTGTTTTTTGTTGTTCTTTTCAAAAAGGAAATATTTGTTGTTGTTGTTTTTGTTTTTATAAGTAAAATACTCGACTCTTTTTGCTTAAGCAAATTAAACTTTTTAATCCACTAATCATCCAATTCGAAGCATCTTTCTGAGAAATATTGAAAGTAATCTTTCAATAATAATTTCTATTTATAAATTTAAATAACTGTTAATTAGCCTAGAGAGTAATAAAGTTTGCAATTTATAAAAAATAAAGTTAAAATTGTGTCTTTTGGTTAATGTAATTATTTTTATTTAATTGAGATTATAGTTCTCATCATTTCGAGTTAATCTTCTTCCCGTATTTAGCATCATTTTAGTATATAACTAAAACCATAAAATTCTGACTTAAGTCTATGCGACGCATATAATTTATTTCTTAGAGACTATATTTTAGAAGGTATAACGTTCATCCGTTCTTTGAATTAGAAATATTTTTCTGTTATTTCTCATGGGTTCAAATACCCGATTAGATGTAAGTAAATTTGCTTTGTCGGAATAGCAAGCTGTTCACAAAACCAACGAATGCAATACATTCGATCGGTTAATTGAAATTATGAGAAATAACAGATAAAATATTTCAAAGGGGTGAACCGCGATTGGAATTAGGTGTACACCGTCTTTAGAATTACTTTGGAATTCATTAGATAAGCTATTGTCATCTATTGTCTTCTACGTGGAAATGAAATTGGAAGTAGGTGTACACGATTTTAGATCGCGGTTCATCCCTCCAATATTTCTAATTCAAAGAACGGATGATAAAGGTCCAACCTTCAAAAATTATTAACTGAGAGTTTATAAAGGCGTTCAAATCTGAACGCTCCAGTATCAACCCTCGGTCGTTTAATAAACTTCCCCAACACCTGAAAAAGACTCCAGATCTAGACGCCGAAAAGTACTACAGTTTATGTCATTAAAAATATGCAATTTAGTTGGTATCTGCAGTAACTATGTTTTGATACTCAAATTATATTTTATATTTTTATATTCCAATTTTGAAAACTTTAACTACTCCTTTTAATGATGATAGGTTTAATTAAAAAGAGCATGTTTTGCCGAGAGTACCAGAGTTGTTGATTCATAAAAAGAAATCACTGTTCTCTGCAGGATGTAAATTAACATATTTATATAACTAATATAAATATGTGTGTAAATATAATTTATTTGTTAGAGACTATATAGTTTAGAAGGTTCAACCTTCATCACCAGTTTTTAATTATAAATATTTTATTTGTTATTTCTTATATGGGTTCAAATATTCACTTGGATGTAGGTAAATTTACTTTGTCGTAATATGTATGGTGTGAACAGTTTACTATTACCAAAAACTAAATTTAGCTACATCCAAATGGTCATTTGAACCTATTAGAAATAAACGATAAAATAAATCTAATTCAAAGGACTGTTGATGAAAATCAAACCTTCGAAACTATAGATTCTAACCACAAAATTATACATTATATAAATAATATATTTATATTCCTTCTCTATGTTTATGTTTATTTTCATCAAGCAGAAGAAAACCTCATTGATTTCTCTTTATTAAATTATATGAATGAAAAATATACGAATTTTCAGCCTCTCCTCTTTTCTAAAAACAATATGAAAGGAGAAAAACTAAATTTGTAAATTTTTCTTTCACATAACTTTCTAACGAATTAATCAAAGCTGCAGGTTACAAAGTTATAAAAGACATCAAAAATAGAATTAAAAATGCATATTTTTGATTATGTGAGCAAATATTTCAAAGATGGAAGGTTTTACTTCCATATTCAATCAAATATAAATATATCTCTTATGGGTACAAAATTAAATATTTTTCATTTCTAAAATATATAGTTCATTCTTTTCATATTTTATATTAATCTTTTCACTGAAAGTCATTGATTTCTATTTTCCTAAATCCAAGTTAATCAGTAAATCCTTGAAAATATTTCATTTTCTTTTACTAAAATTAAAACAAAAAAAAAAATCTTTCTGTCATCTCTCATCTGATGGATGTTTTTCTTTCACTAGACTATCCGGATAAGAAAATAACCAAAGCGATAAACTTGAGACGGAAAAACTCAATAGTTGAAGGACTATTCTGACTTATACTAGGGATTGTCTTTCTCTCGTTCTTTCTGTGTGCTCAGACATCGAAAATTTAACATTCGATCTCGAGTACTTTAGCCATAAAAACAAATAAAACATTGGAAAAGATAGAATTGACAAATATTCCTCGTTTTGACGTACGAAAAAATAAAAAAATTTCATGTTATGAACTAGAAAACTCTTTGTGGTTTTACTAGGGTCATCCCCAGAGAGAAGGCGAAATTGTCAAGCTAACATTTATTAGATATGTAGCTGTTAAAGTTTGTATTTTTATAAGAGTAGAAATTTTATAATTATTATTGAACACGAACTATATAAATGCGACGTTTCGATCGGCTCATATACTTGAGAATGATTGCAGATTAAGCCGGTCGAAACGTCGTACCTACTTATATTATAATATTTGTTCGGGGTCAATAAATAACTATAATTAATTATGTGTGATTTAAATAAAACTACTCTTAAGCTAACATTATTTTATATATTAGATATATAAATACAAATTCACAAAAATCTATTATTTGATTTAATATTATTATTACTTTTATTCCAATATGTTTTAAAAAAGTGTGAAAATTTCTTGATAGGTTCCTGGGTTGTATGTATTGATGGAACGTTTACATATCCTTTAATTTCGACCATTCAGACTAATGATAAGGAATTTAATCGATTATGAGGATTTCCGTTACATATGAACTTTCTCTAAAAAACATATCTTGTAATTATAAATCGAATCACTTGAGGAAGTTTTAACAAAGAAACGAAACTATGTTGATCTAGAAATTACGGTATCAGTTATTTTAATTCTTTAGCACTTCATAGTATGTAAAAGATAAATAATTAATTTTTGGGTCATTAATACAAATAGTATAATATTAATAAATCAACTTTCTTTATAATTTCGCATAATTGATAATTTTTTAAGTATATTTAGTTTTCTATTTATATTACTTTAGAGCCGACTGTGGGTCAGTGGTTAGAGTGTCGGGCTGTTGCCCTGAAGTACGCTGGTTCGAGACTGAGTCTCGGGAAATATTTGCAGTCGCCGCCTTTTGGAAAGCAATGGCAACCTACCAAGAGTATACTTGCCTAGTAACCTCTTAATACTAGCCGTTTGGAACCGGCGTTAAAAAGTAGGTCCCAAATATCTGTGTAAAAACAGCTAAACAAACTCAGCACAGGTATATGTGGAGAGGAGCCGAAACGTCAGGGAGACCTGATATGGCACTTAAAGAAGAAGAAGATATTACTTTAACTATCTATTATATCTGATTGAAAAGTTTTTATTTTGCCGAGAGTAGCAGAGTTGTTGATTCATAGAGAGAACAAACAGGTTGTCATCTGCTTGGTGCGAATAAACATACATATATAACTTTTAAGGAGTTCGGTGTTGGTTCTAGGAGAAACATTTTAATATAATAATAAAACATACATATATATATGTATATATATATATATATATGTTAACAAATTTATTATTGAATATCTGAACAAAATTCATCTGTTTCGATTCCCCAAAGAATCAGACAGATGGGAATTGTAGTAAATTTATATATATATAGTATATGTGTATGTTTATTTGCATCAAGCAGAGGACAACTTCTATGTTTCTTTTTATGAATATATTATATCATTTGTGCACCTAGTCACTCAAAAGATAAAGTGCATTTGGATCATATCTAAATATAGTGTAGTACCCCCTTTCTCTTGCCCAACTTTTAAAAATTGTTCATAAACGAAAATATAATTAATTTTAGTTTATTTTAATTACTAAATTAAAACTGCTATGAAAAAGCCGATGCTTTTACATGTTTCCCAAATTTATTTCAGTTATATAATAATTATTAATTGAAAAATCATTATTTTAATCATATAAAATGGCATGATTAAAATCATTTGAGATTTTTAAAATTTAAATAAAAGCGCCTGCTGATGCAACCTTTAGCACAAAGTTTTCAATTTGAATGCATAACCTAACTCTTCGCAGGCGGCTCTGAACCTTTCTTATCAAAGTTTAACGTAAATATGCCAACAGCACACAGTGTCTTAGATATTTATAAATAAAATATATAATATATTTCTATAATATAATATATCATTTTTATCTTATTTATTTTATTTTCGGATGTTGTTTTTCAATAAATAATGTGATATGACAACGGGGATCAAAAAATACCTGGTAAAAAAGTGAAAAGGAAAAGGAAGATAAAGGAAAAAAAGGAAAAATATCACCTGGCTCTGATGACCTTTGTTAGTGACGGACACTTAAATCTCAAAAATAATAATATTAATAAAAAATAATTTTTAATCAATCATTAAAAGAATTTTTTGTCCTCGCAATTTTTAAAAAATAGTTATTTCAATTAATCATTTTTTTGATTTTCTACAATTAGTAATGATAAATAAAATAATTGATCTAGAAAATTTTTCTTGCCTGAAATATATTAGGTATATTTAAATTATAATTATATCAATGGCTTGAGGTCCATGAATGCTGTGGATGCGGCGCATCCCTAAAATTTCAAGAATTTAGTGTATTTTCATAAATATATAAGGTCGACTTCAAAAGTTCAGGACGTCTTTAAATTTTCAAATTATTATCCAGTTTTTCTATAAAAAACATTTTTTTGTTTTGAAAAGTATATTGGTTCTCGAAATGAAATAAAATTGTTGAATAGTTTCAAGGGGCGATTAAAATGAATGATTTTCCGAAAAGAGTGTAGATAGAAGGTCTGAAGTCCCTGTCTGGTATAGCTTCCAGTTCAAGCATGTCAAAGACAAGTCCAGACGAAAAACTCGAATAAAAATTGTTCACGTTGAGGAACTATTCAAATAGCAATAACATGAAAAAGGAATAAATAAAGATGATTAGAGAATCTTTGGACTAATCCATTTCTAAGAACTCTTAATATATAAGATTGGAAATAACTAAGAGTGCTATAGACTATAGACAAGTCATAGCTTGCTTCTAGCAATAGAATTAGGAGAAATTGATTATTTTCTTATAGGACAGGCTGATTCAATGTGGACACAAGATTTAACTTCTGACACGAGTCCTACCTTCACTCACACAAATCAGTATCCGTTTGGGGTGAAGGTCACAAAATATATTAAAAAGAAATCTAATGTTAAATTTGAAATATAACCAAAATGACGACGTATTCGATGAAATTTACAAAAAAAAGCGAAGATTAAAATAAAATTTCAAAAAATGAAGGGCACTTTTTTGGACAGCATACCCTGGTTGAAAAGTCACCAAACGCTACTGAATTATATATATATAAATATAAAATATATATAAATTAAGAAGAAGAAACAATCTTTATTTTCTTCTTTGAGAATTCTTGTTAACTCAATTAGTGGAAATTAAAAAAGCAAAGCTTTTCTTAACCATGATCCGGAAAATAAAACAAGCAGCAGCTTCTCGTTATTATATTTCTAATTAAATATAAAATCTAATTAGTTTAGTTAAACACATCAATATCAGTTTAAAACCAACACAAGTTCGTTTCTTAATATCTTTAGAAATTCAATTAACTAAATATTTCAATTTTATTGAAATTCACGTTTGAAATTATTAAAAATGAATATTTCAATGGGTTGAAAATATTTTTTTTTCTTTTCTGATTTCGCCCTTTGTTCGAGGTTTTGCAATTTCAAAGAAAAAGTCATCGCTTTTATTGTGTACTCTTGGATTTGATTGGAACAACGAATTCCCAAGTCGAAACAAAATTCTAGCAACAAATTGAATTGAAATTTTTCGGAAAGGCGTGTATAACGTAGAAATTTAAAAAGATCCGGGTTTGTAAAGAAGCTAATTCAATTCTCAGCGAAATCCCAATATAATATATAATCATATGAAATACTTATATTAAACCTGAATTACGCTATGCAAATTTAGCCACAATATTCAAATACTAGAGTCCGTGAAAGTTTCAGGTTAGAAATAGTTTCTTATGTGTCTCTATTAGTACTATATTTTTATATATTTGAGCTTATTTTGAGCAAGAAATATATTAAATATGAAAATTTTCATTTCAAATTTAAGATAAGAAAAAATTCTATAGGCTTTCACCCCAAATAGTAAAAATTCTATATTTTCACTATAGTTCAAAAAGACCTTCAAGCTTCAAAATATTCATATTAAAACACAAATGTATATATAATTCTTAACCCTGAAAATATTGTTAGTACAGAACAAAGAAAAATGATCTTTAAAGAAATCATGATAAAGATTGTTATCTACTACAATAGATCCTAGTTGCATTGGATCATTTTTAATTAGGTATGTGACAGAAATTTCATGGAATTGGACCAAATTAAAAACACAATTTTTTATTAAATGGGCCAGACGTTTCGTCAATTTATTTTTACTTCCTCAGTGGTCCATTTTATCACTCTTTGTCAAAAAACAATTTCACTATAAGACATTTTTTTAAAGAGTGATAAAGTGGGTCACTGAGGAAGTCAAAATAAATTGACGAAACGTCTGACCCATTTAATAAAAACTCTTTGTTTTTAATTTTGTCCAATTGCCTGCTATTCCTGATACAAATTTAATATGTAAGCGAATGAAATAATATTTGTAATTATATTTTAGAGGGATGTGTTCACCCCCTCGGGTATCGAACCCGAGTGCCAAAATTAGAACCACTCGAGGGGCGAAACAATCTCTTATGACATATAATTACAAATGACTCATTCCACCTCGAATCTATTCTAGTAGATGACAACCTTTGAGATTTCTTTACATATTTAAAGTCTATTACTATATGCATTTTGAGCTCCTATAAATTTATTATATTTTATCTCGAACTTAAAAATACCCATTTTACTCTAGATTAATTATTGAAACTATCCATTTTATTTATTCATTTGTTTTATTATTGTTAGCACCTGGCGGACTTAGCTTGGTTATTTTTTGCTTTGATTAAAAGCCATTTATTAAAATTATTTTTAATTTTAAATTCAGGTGAAAAGGTCGATTTTAATTTGCAGCCATAATTAAATAAAAGTGAAATAAAATGTAATTTATTTTTTGCCAGCGTTTTGACAAGGCATCGCAGTGGACAAAGTTTTGAACTTAATTGGAATAAAAAATAATATAAATATACACGAAGGTTCCATCGTTGACCCTTTTAAGCCCTGAAGAACAAGCGATCATACTCATCATGACGTTCTAATAACTTTGTGGTTTTCATTATCCTTGGATTCCCTTTCTTTAAATTTAGCATAATTAAATTTCCTTATTTTATATATACCTAATACTAAAGATAAAAGTAAATAAATATTTTATGAAATATTCATTTACTATGAGTTAGGTTTTCTTGGTCACTTGTTTCACGTTAAAAATTAAAAAATTAAAAAAAGGTAAATTTTTTAAATATATATATATATATATTTTGGGCTTTCAACCCATCTTCAGGAAATACAGAAAGTAACTGCATAAAATATTTATTTATTTTTATCTTTATTAAAGATGTTTCACTTTGCACGAACACCACAATCCCTATTAATTATACCTAATACTATTTGTAATGAACAATTAAAAATTAAACATTTAATGAATTAATAAAAGATAATAATAATTGAAACCCCCACCTGTGAATACTTAATTTAATTAAGAAAAAAAACCTATCAAATTAAAATTACCCGAAGATGAGACTCCGACAGACTGATTTGTAGATTCAAAACCCCTCCAATCCATGATTTTGTTCGAAATCGTTAGAGCCGATTCTATATATATATATATATATATAAGAACAATTAAATAGTATAAGATTCCATATATATTTACATATTATTAAATTAAATATATTTTGAAAAATTCTGTTATGGCTTTGCACACGGAGTGACCTAACCATTGTCTATCATATTGTTATAATTTTATTTCTGCTACTCTACAGTCAATTTTAATATAAATTGCTATCACTAGTAATGGAAATATTATATTTAGGTCAAAATTTTTAAATATTTTTTGGCCGCACTCTTTGAATAATATATATGAATTTTCGAATGTTTAGTGATTTTACTAATATCCTAGATATTAAAGACTCTTTTAATAAGAAAATTAGTTTTTAAAAGATATTGATTATTTTTAGAAAAATTTCAAGATTAGATTTCAAATATTGTTAAAGCAATTTCAACCAACATTTTTATATATAGAATAATTATGTTAAATAAAAATACTAAATAAGAAATTTCATTTTAAAAAATTAATATGCCTTACAAGAAAAAACGTACACAAAGTTGGCCATTGTTTGATCAGATAATTGCCCCCCAAAAACCGGTCAAAACTTGGAATAAACCAAGGGTAGAATCCATTAGTATAATCCATATCTACTCGAGATAAAAGAAATAAATGACATCTCTAGAAGATTCATTTTTTATTAATTCTTTACTTCAGATTTAAATGCTTAGTTTTTACATAAATTAAACAAATATGGAGCTTTCTCATATTAAGTATGGTAAAATAATACTCGGCATTTCACTTACTGGATCTTTGATCTTTATTAAGTGTATATTTGAGGCCGAAGAACAAACAAGTCAGGTTTTTGTGAATTTTTTCTAAAGAAAAAATTAAAAATTCATTTTTTTCTACCTCATAAAACATTAACCTATCATTTGTAATTTTTTTCATCTGATAGTACATAGATCTTCACGAGCCTGTCACTATATTAAGTTTTATAATCTATATTAATAAAATAGAGTTTTTGATAGGTAGGTAGGTCGGACCTGAGGACCGGAAACCTGACTTAGTTACATATAGATGGCAGTGGTACCGTTTGAATCTTTGGCCAAGAAGATTGACACATTTATTAAAAATCCCGGAAGGAGAGGCTCCCCGCCGGGCCAGGTGATGCCTGGCCGAAGGCTGGTCGGAGGCTAGTATATTATATTATTTTATGTTCAATTCCCTTAATTTTTTAGATTAAACTGAAATACTCATGTAGCTAAATAGATTTGAAATGAAATTTTCAACTTTTAGTAGCTAAGCTTAACAGTTGGAGCATTGGGTTTATTTAATCTAAAAGAATCGGTACATCTCGAATAAGTCTATTTAAGTTAGAAATAATAAAGGAAGTTTATACGACTGCTTGCCAAATAGCAGCCATTTTACAACTTTAGCTTATTTAAGGGTTTAAAAGTAAGAAACAATCGAAAAGTGTAGACGTTGTATTTATAAACTTTAAAAATAACTTGTCTCGAGACAATTTAGAAAAGAAACAGCAAAAAGTTGAGTTTATTTTCTAGTGAAATATAAAACGTTTTTCATGAAAGAAGAAATTTTTATGAATTTTGGAACGATTCATATAATTTTATATTTTACTTTATTATACTTAGTTGAAAGAAGCTGTAGTCATTCAGAATATAAATTTGTAGATCTCATATTCTTCTAAAAAATTTTATTCTCCGAATTTGTACCTACGTTTAGGTATGTGTGGTCAAATTTTGAGCGTATTTTACCTCAAAATCCAATAAAATTTTGAATATGAAATTTTTTATTTAATTGTTTTTTTATTGAAAATTATTAAGAATGTTACATTTTTATTTAAATCACACATATTTATTTATTAATATTTATTGGACAATAAATAATACAATATAATTACGAGGTTTCGGTCGTTTAATCTGCCATCACGATCATTCACAAATATGAGCAACTACATAAATATTTATACCAAGTACTAGCACCCACATAAATATTTATGATTAATGTGTGATTTAAATAAAAATATAAGCTTTAACAGATACTTATCTAAGTTTATAAAGATTTGGTCGAATGCAAATTTGCAATTTAATCTAGACATATTTCTAAAAATACTTCATATCATCATATCTTAAAATTTTCAAACTATTGACTAAATCAATCTTTTTGAAGGAATTAAAGACCAATTTTTAATTAAATTGTTTATGATCTTTTTGAGAAATTTTGAAAAAAAATGTAAATAAAGTTTATTTAAAAAAAATTAAATGTATATATTCAAATTTTCATGAATTATGGTCAAACACTCTATCGACTGATATACTTTTTTAAATAGTAAATTTTTGGATTTATTAATAAGTATATCCTAAAGTCACGAGTTGAGCGGAAGTCAATCAATATTTTTACTTTATCGTTAGCGAAGGAGATGGGTAAATTATTGGTATCGGTCTCGCGCCAAGCGCGACTTCTAAGAGTCCTAGGGTAAAGATTACGGAACCCATGGTCTCAATCAAAAACATAAATTGTAGTATTCATTTAGGTTGAATTTTAGGACCTGCAGGTTTTGTTACATGGGGTATCGCCCATAGCCTAAAACGTGTGATTTTTTCATTTAGTCCCTGGGAATGTATGTATGTATGGTTACCGTTTTTTTTCGTAGCCATTGTTTCCACACCCTTCAACTGATTGAAATTAAATTGAAATATCATTACTTTAACAAAATGAAGCGCTGATTAGATTTTGGTACATATCGGCAAACAAACATTAGTACTTTATTCTAGTAAATTTTTGGTTTTTTCTAAATATCTTGAAAATGACTTAAACAATTTTTTTGAAATATTCTAATCAAGTACATAAAGGACCACAAAAAAGAGGTGTACATCCATAATGACGAAATAGCTTAACTTTAGCTTCTATTAACTTGGACAGTATAAAAATAGATAATAAGAATAAGAAAAATATTTAGTATTTTTGAGTGAATTTTTGAGAAAATTCAATATTCCGGTCGCCAGGAGAATTTCACCCATTGGTCAGCGTAAAGTGTAATAATTTTTCATTTCATTTTATTATCCAATAGTCAATTCTTTTATCTTTTACAATCACGAGTGAATAAATAATTGAATATTGTAGCTCTTGTCCGAAATTGAACTTAAATTTGAATTATTTTTTCGTTTAGAATAAATCAATTTGTTTTGGAACGTATAAGAAAAATATTGAATTATAAAGTATAAATAAATAATTGTACTAATTAAAATCCTCAAAATGTAGTCTGAATTTGAACTAGATTTATTACATTGGTGCGCCTGTATTTAGGCAACGAATTGTGCACAGAAGAATGAAAGCTGCGTAAGAGCTAGGCGAGTCCACTCGTTGATGGAATGCTTCAGAGCTTATGGCATGGAAGCCATCAAGTATGTATGAAATGATAAATTTTTGCATAAGTTCTAAATAGCTAAAGTTAATAAATTTTATTCACGCAAAATTTTGAATTAAAAATTAAAAAATTTTTAAAAAATTTAAAAATTGAAATTTATCAAGTGAAATTGATTGCCCACATCTATTTCATAGAGAAATTCACCACTCGAAATTTTGAATGTATAATAATAAATAATTTCTCAATAGAGTGAGGAAAGGTTGAATTAATAAAAATTGATCGTAAAAGTTAGCCAAAAAATGTCAACACAAATGAACTTTTTTTTTTATCCAGAAGATTTTGAAATCTAAAAATCTAAAAAAATCTCTGCTTTGGATTTTTGACTTTTAAATACAATATTTCCACTATACAAAAAAGATCTGCTTCGATTTATTTTTGTTATCGAAAAAAGAACAGAAATGGTTGATTAAGCTTAGGGATTGTCCATAAATTACGTAATGCATTTAATAGGGAGAGGTAGAAATTATCAATATGTTACGTTTCGTTTCACAGTGGAAGAGGGAGTTAGCCAGCTTTACATAACACGACATAAGCCCACTGGTAGTGCATTTTTTGAATTATGTAATAACTAATAGATTATGTTATTTTCTGCAATGTCAATATAATATTATTTTTTCATGAGAAACACAAACAACGTTTTGTAACTCTGTTAACGAGCGAGAAGAGCGTGGAGATCAATTATATTATTTAAGGGGGGATAAAATATGACTGAAAAATGCATTATGTTATGTAAAGGCGACCTCCCTTATTGGTTCAAATCTCCCTCAACATTAGACAAAGTAAATGCTATTACCAAATCGCCCTTCAGTTGACTGTATCATGTTATCATGTCATTTGAACCTTAGCTGATTGACATCTTACAAGCTAATCAAATGACAACCCATAATTATAGTAAATTCATTTACAAAAACTAAAATATTTACAATATAATTAATCAAATACTTTTTTCTATTACTTAATACAAAAAGAAACGAGGTAATGTTAATCTAAAATCTCCTTAAAATATTCAATTAAAAAAAAAAGACTTTAGTTTAAAGGTAACCTGAGTAAAATAAATAGTTTTTAGAAAATGTCTGTGTATCTGTTTACATTCTAAATATTCTAATTATACCATCGAATCATGAAATTTTAAATTTATCAGTTATAAATAGGATGTAAGAAAGTGATAAAGCTAATTTTTCAAATTATCTTTTTTATAGTATTTTATAGTATACTACTTTTTTCAAAACTACTTAAAAATGTCTATGTCTAAAAACTAACTGAAGAAAAAAACTTAATATAGGTATCTCGAAAAAAATCACATTTAAGCTAATTTTATCATTTTAAGTTTTCTATATGCCTTGTAAACTTGTTCATTCAAATTTTTTATCATAATCAGGGCAACTGTTTTTGAGAAATTTTGAAATAACTAAAAATATATTTGAATAATATTGGGTAATTTAAAAAGGTGGTCGGCAGAGAGGAACAAATTTCTAGAATTGAATTATGTAAAATTGAAATTCGTTCCTGGTTGGGGACCAACTTTTTAAAGAGTAAACATACTTTATTCAACTATATTTTTAATTATTCGTTTTCAAAATTTCTTTAAAATGTCTGAAATAAGTATTATTAAACCTTTAAGACAAGCTTACAAAGTCTATAAAAATGTATTTTTATGATAAATGGTGGAAAAATGATTTTTTCTGAAATATATATATATATATTACCTACTTATTTTATCCAGGCTTTTCGTTCGCAAATTTTTAGTCATTTAATGTTTTTTGAAAAAGTGGAGGAAAAAGATAATTTAAAAAATCAGCTTTGTCCCTTTGCTACATTTATATTCCACACCATTTTTATCAATTGTACTTAAGAGATTGTATAGGTAATCTAATTTTTATAAAGAATATTAACTAAATTCGAAAATCAAACCTTCAATAATGTATTTATCTTCTAATTCGATACCTTGATTAAGAGCTTATAGCTTTTTATTTTCAAATTAAAATAGCTGATTTTCCGGTCAAGAGATCGTAATAATTAAGTCCAATCAGCTGTTAATTTAATTGGTTCTATGAGCAATCAAAGTTTTTCTCAGAAAACGAATTTGCTGGAATAAATAATTTCCAATTTGTTGTAAACAGAATCCAATTATTATTTTTAATTGAGAATCTAATTGATTCAATAGGGAACTTGTATGAAAATGTAAATTTAAAATTTTTTATATTAATCGATAATTTAATGAAAAATATTGAATAAATGTTATCTACTTGAGATTTTGATGGTCAGAATGATCAAGCCGAGAATTCTTTTTGCTTGAAATGGTGAAGGGAGAAAATAAGTAAAACCCATAATTTTTTAGCTTAGATATTCTGTACGTTTAGTCTTTTAACCCTTAACTGGTCTCGTGGAGTCTGACAGACCACATGCTATCTTTTTCTTCATGTACCTACCTTCCAAAAACAACATGGATTTGCCGGTTTTGGTATTCTCTTTCAGCCTATAGACGACTCTGCAGGTGGCATTACTTTGAATTTATTCCATGCTGCCTGACAGCTAGGAGCAGTCTGGATGTGTGAGACCCCACCTGAGCATTTACGTTAGTGGGGTTTTTTTTAATGAAGTGAACAATTTCTGTGAACTATCTCTATATTTTGTTGGTTAAATCTTTAGAATATTTGCAGAAGTTTATTTCTAATAGAAAGAAAGAAGGATTAGACTGATGAAGAAATCCTTCTTCTGCTGGAGGATGTCTCTACTCTCAGTGATGACAATGAAGATAAATTATCATCTTATATACTCAAACTTTGCAAAATACATTACATATGTATGTATGTAACTTATGTATGGATCATATATAATCATGTTATTAACTTATATGGCAATTAAATGTAAATATTTGTACTAAAATCTTATTTTTTGAATTGGGGTTTCTCAGACCCCATAGAGTTTTAGTGCAATTTTTTTACCAGGCCAGTTAAGGGTTAATTCCGAGAGGTGAACCGCGATTGGAATTAGGTGTACACATTTTTGGAATTATGTGGAATTATTTTTGAATTCATTAGATAATGGTCCTTCATCTATTGTCTTCTACTTGGAAATAAAAGTGGAAGTGGAAGTAGGTGTACCATGGGCGCCACCAGAAAACTTTATAGGGGGGGGGGGGGGTAACTGGGGGCTCTTCCCCAGGAAAAATTATTTTAAATAAATTCTACGAAAGGCAGTTAACATATTGTTTCTCTAATATGGGTATGTTGTATAATATTGAATTATTTTGATGATGGAAGATGGTATGAAAACAAGTTTTCAACATCTTTTGTATGTTTACAGAATATCAAAGTGAAAAGAATATAAGAGTGTAATAAAACATTCAAAGCTACCTATATGTCAATATCATTTATTTACAATTTAAAACATCGTTTTACTTAAACAAAAACTGAATTCTTCTATTTTCCATGGCAAACAAATCAATTGACTTCTTGACGAACTCTTCTTTAGAAATTTTTATTAAATTTCTATGTAAGGACATCAGGCAAAGACCACTAAGCCTGTCATTTCCAGTTTTGTTTCGTATCCAGGTTTTTACTCGTCTCAAAGTACTGAAAACAATAAATCTTTTTATATTCAAGAGGTATATAAAAATAGCAAGGCGACTTTGATGCAAATAACACACATGATCTTTTAGTGACAATTACAAAACAATAAACAAACAAAATACATAATAGAAAATAAATAAAAAAATTCAACTTTGTAAAAATGTTATTTTCATTTTAAGATTTTAGGTTTCACTTTTTACTTATTATTTGCTAAAAGTATTACACCAGTGTCGGTGAAGGTTTCACAATACTTGATAAATTATAGTAGCTGATTCAGTATACTCAAAAGTTTATAAAAATGTCTACGCAAGAAAAAACCAAATAGCTAAAATTTAATTTCTCATTTGCTTGCTTTTTAAAAGCACAATTTTTGAAAAGTAATAATTTATTATGAATCAGGTTTTATATTTTTCAGTATCATATGAGACCACATTCGAATTAGTGATTTCTTAAAAAAAGAAAAAGAAAGGCATAGTTACCTAAAAGGTCGCTGGTGGCAAGCAAATTGCAATTTGGATCACCTTGGCCACACTTGGTAAAAAGGTCACATAGTTATGGTCAATCAACTCTAACAAGATTATTTTTTTTTGCTTTAACTTTCGGTAGTCTCTAATTTAACTATGAACTTGTTACTTTAAAATAAATTTTTCTATTTATACTTCTTCTCCTCAATTGGCCTAAATTTTTTCTTCGTTTTCGAGGGGAGGGGGGGGGGGGACCGCGGCACCCCCTTGCCCCTATGTGGCCGCGTCCGTGGTGAGGTGTACACGATATTAGGTCGCGGTTCACCCCTCGACTAATTATGAATCCGTTTTTCCGAATTCCTAAAGATTTTCAGTCTTTATACCTATCAATAACACCCACTTTGTTAAAAATTCGCATATAAATATTTTCGAAGTGATATATATATTGGCTTATTTATCGAAACATAAATTTTGGCTAAAACCACATTCAACTCCATCTCAAGTAAAGAGATAAGAAATTAACCAATGAGTACCTGGAAACCCAAAGGAATAAAACAGGTTGGAAAAAAAGGTCAACCGGATGTGAGAACAAAAGAAGCCAGCAAGCCAATAATAGCAAAAAGAAGACAAAAGGAGCTTAGTTTAAAAATGGAGGAATTAATAATATTATTTGGCAATTCTTGGGAGTGGTTTGAGCCTTAGACCATAAAAGACTATACACACGCCCTCTTCGACTCGCCACACAGTGGGTGAAGTGAGGCCTATATAAACTAGAGCAGTGATTCTCAACCTGGGTTCCGAGAAACCCCAGGGTTCCACAAAGGGAGGTTTGGGGTTCCGCGACTAGAGATCAATAAAGGAAAAAAAATAAACAAAAATAGTAGTTAATAGTATTACCCCACAAAAAATTTGTGATGTAAAGAAAAAATACTACTAGTTGAATAAAAGATTTCACTGTCGATGGTAACAGAATTGTTTTTATTTTAGGTTAAAAATAAAATAAAATGAGAGAGTCTTCTGTTTTTTAAATAAAATAATTTTTAATTATTTCTAGAGACTATAGTTTCGAAGGCATTGCCTTCATCATCAGTCTATCACAAATATTTCAAATTAGTTACAAATTAAGATTTATACATAGAAAATTTTGAAAAAAAAAAAAAAAAAAAAAATAAAATACTACATTTAGAGTCTAAATATTATCTTATAGCCACCCGCTCTGAATATGAATTAATTTGTTCTGAAGCTGAAAGTGTGAAAGATGTGTAAATAAATTTGTCTAATGCCCTTTTGTCTTTGTAAGAGGCGGCCCGCTCCTCGGAGGCCCAATAAACAAAATTAAATGAATAAAATAAAAACATTTATACTTAAGAATGCGGTGAACATCACTATGATTGCCTCAGTGATACCTTTTTTGTTGCTCTAAAGTTCCTCAACTTTCTTATAATACAACGATTACGTTACATTAGTAACAAAATGATTACATACATCATTTAAGTAGAAACTTACTCGTCAAACATTTCAAGCCTGCAGCATCACAATAAGAACACTATTTTCAAAAAAATTAATGAAGCCATTCAATATTTAACATCTCTTAAATGCTCAATAAATGGTGAGCCTCTGTATTTGAGTATAGAGAAAAAACTGGCTTCTTAGGTTTGATAATCAATTGTAAGTCTTATATGGAGATATGGCATCAGAATGTTGAGAACATTAAACATTTAAAATATCTTTCAGCATACAAACTGTGCCAAGATCATCTCAAAGTGTTTTTCAGTGCTATTCGGATTCATGGAGGATATAGATTATAAATAAACTGCAACGGATCGTTGCTAAACTTTATCCAAACTCATTTGAAATATTAATATGTTTATTATTTTATTATTAATCAGATATCGCTTGCTATTTGCAGTTCATGTTAACTTTAATTCAAAAATAATTATCAATTCTCATTTAACAGTCGAGGAATGACCATTCTACATTAGATTTTTGACGCCTAGATTATTATTGATAACCATTGCTGAAGACATGGAGGAATTGACTTAAAATCAAAAATAACTATCGATTCTTATCTAATACTAGAGGAATAACCTTATTTCATTCCATTTTTCTCAAGCTTGAATTGTTTACCAAAAAAGAATTTAGTCTTTTTGATTTTAAGTCGATTCTTCCACGTTTTCCGTAGAGGTTGCCATTAATAGTCAAAACATCAAAAATGGAATGCAATAAGGTTATTCCTCTAGTATTAGATAAGAATCGATCGTTATTTTTGATTTTAAGCCGATTCCTCCATGTCTTCAGCAATGGTTACCAAGAATAATCGAAGCGTCAAAAATCCATATAGAATGGTTATTCCTCAAGTACTAGATGAGAATCAATCGCTATTTTTGATTTTAACTCGATTCCTCTATGTCTTCAGCAATGGTTACTAATAAAAACCGAAACGTCAACAGTCCAATATAGAATGGTTATTCCTCAAGTACTAGATGAGAATCAATCGCTATTTTTGATTTTAAGTCGATTCCTCCATGTCTTCAGCAATGGTAACGGATAAGAAAACAACGCGGTTGCTATGGTTACTTATAAAATTTCCTCCCAAATTTTTACCATTTCACAGCGAGAAGATTAACCATTCTTACTTAAGTAAGGTTAAATGAGCTATCTTAAAACGATCAAATGAATAAATTTTAAAGAATTTAAAATAAAAAAAGTACTATTTTACTCTAGAATAAAGTACTTTAAAATATGATTTTACTAAAAACTTTATTTAACCTTTTTTGTACCAAAAACTAATCAGCGCTTCATTTTGTTAAACTAATGGTAGGTTTTCAATTTCATTTCAATCGGTGCAATGGTGTGGAAAAAATCGTGGACGAAAAAAACGATAACACACCCACATCCATCCATCCATCCATCCATCCCCACGCACTTCCAAAAAAATGGCACTTTTTGGCCACTCGACGAGATTCCAGGTAATTTTTGGCAAAACCGTCACGTGCTAAAATTCAATCTCATTGAATACTTCAATTTGTGACCTTAATTGAGTCCATGGGTTCCGTAGTCTTTACCTGAGGACCCTTTGAAGCCGCGCTTGCCGCGAGAGCGATTACAATACTTTCTCCTATGCTTCGCATTGGATAAAGTAAAAAAACCTACTCCAAAACACTTTCAGACAGCATACAAGAGACTGTTAATACATACAAGCCTCACCTATAGGTTTCACAAAAGCTAATTGCATTGAAGAAACATCAACCATAATCTTAGCATTGACCTCATCCAGCAAAGTAAAAATGAAGACAATTGACCATCAGTTAGTCCAAAATTTCGAGACTGGGAATCGTAATGAAAATATAAATACTGACCATAATTACCCTTTAAGCGGAGTAAATTTTTCGAAACAATTATCTCTATACGTTTCAGATATTGTGGAATATATAGCGAGTTTTGTAGTTAAAAAAATGAAGAAAAATTTAGATTGTGATATCTGTTTGAACGCGATCCAGTCTGAATTATTAAAATCAACTTTAATCACCATCAAAAATTACAGACATGTAAAGCAGTGTTTAATTCAGCCGTCTAAAGATGTAATACACATTTGTAAAGTGGCTGAAAATTAAAATTAGAATTTTTGAAGAAACAAACTATTTAAAAAAATTTAATGACTAAATAAATAATATCTATTATGAGTACCTAATGTTCAGGACTCAGTATTTGTTGAATACAAAGAACATATATGTACGATCATGATATTGAATCTAATCATATCATCAATTTGATTAAAATGATTAGCTTTAATTATTGTGAAATAAGATTATACCATCAAGGAGATGAACAAAGATTTGAACAGGATAAGGAGTAAATTAATTAAAACAATTTTTTTTCAATAATCAATGATTTGATTTTTGTATGAACATAATTTAATTTTTTATCATGTTCTTAATTTTCCTAGATAATTATTATTCTTTTTATTATTTTTACACTAACAAAATATTTGGTAAAATCAAATAAACTTGGTTGAATGTTCCGTCAATTGATTCAAAAAACGTGTATATATTTAAAATAAATAATTATTTAATTAATTTACTTTTCGAAATTAATAAATATTTTGGTAACCTAAAATTGATTAAAATAATAAAAGACATTGTTGTATACATGGACAAGAAAAGGGAGTGTTTCTCGATGCCAGAATTATTGTAAAAATAATAAATAGGTATTTAATTTAAATTTGGAAAATAAAACATTTTTCTTTTTGTATAATTAAATAAAATAATTTTTTTTTTAGTGGATTCTTTATAAGAATGTCTTTCGAACCCACCGTAAGATATTAATTAAATCGAGACAATTTATTCTTAATAATTACCTTCCATATGTAATCCTCAGACTACTTTTTAACATTGGCGTAGTTGAGGGGGGGGGCAGCCGGCCAGCTGATTAGCTACCACCCGTATGGAAATAAATAGATTTTCGAAATATGTTGTTTATATATTTATTGAAAATATATTAAAAATATAAAATTTTTGTGTTAAATTTATATAAAGTTTATGTTTTCTATATATTCTTAAAATATAATTATTTTTATGTCGCTCTAATATAAACTTTATATAAATTTAACACAAAAAAACACTATATATATATATATATATATACCATATATTTTATATTTTTAATATATTTATTTATATTTTTCAAAAAATAAATAAAAAACATATTTCTAAAATCTATTTATTTCCATACAATTTTTCCCCTAATCCAGACACCCCGATCACAAAACTATATTGAATCGTTTAAATAGGCAATCGAAAAAACGAAAAGTTTTTGTTTTGCCGAGAGTAGCAGAGTTGTTGATAATATATATACAGATATATCATCTCGATATATATGTGTGTATGTTTATTTGCATCAAGCAGAGGACAACTTCCTCTTTGTTTCTCTTTGTGAATTGAAAAAACGTATTTTAAAATTTAAAAATGAGTCAATTAGCGAATATCTTGAAAAATTAACTCCTGACAAACATACTGAATATTCTCTTTGGAAAGCCACCAAGAAAATTAGAAGACCTAAAATTCAAGATTCACCTCTGAAAATGCCAGATGGAAATTGGGCCAGGAGTTCAAAACAAAAATCGGATATTTTTGCTGATTATTTAGAAAATGTCTTTAAACCTAATCCACCTTTAAATTCTAATGATAATCCTACCTTCATACATAAAACTGACCAAAAAGAAATTCCTCTTGTTACCTTAAAAGAAGTTAGGAATACTATCTCCTATAACTTAAATGCAAAGAAAGCTCCCGGATATGACCTCATAACTGGGTACATCATGAAAGAGCTTCCCGATGTAGCCCTTTATAAACTACAATACCTCATAAACGCTTGCTTTAAACTTAGGTATGTGCCTCACCACTGGAAAATTGCTGAAGTGATACTTATTCTTAAGCCTGGAAAGGAGCCTACAGAAGTGGCCTCTTATCGACCAATATCATTGTTGCCGATTTTGTCAAAAATCTTTGAAAAACTATTATTAGGGAGACTTATGGAAATTATAAAACATAGGAAATTAATACCTTCACACCAATTTGGCTTCAGAAATAAACACTCCACAATTGACCAAGTACACCGAATAACGAATATCATTGAAAAAGCTTTTGAAGAAAAAAAGTCTGTGCAGCAGTTTTTCTTGATGTTGCTCAGGCTTTCGACAAAGTTTGGCATGAAGGCCTTTTAGTCAAACTACATGAGTATCTACCTGAACAGTTTTTCGAAATATTGCAATCTTATATCAAAGATAGACGCTTTCGAGTTCGCCATGGCGATGAGCATTCTGAACTAAAGCAAATATCTGCTGGAGTGCCTCAGGGCAGTGTTCTTGGCCCAACTCTATACTTGTTATTTACAAATGACATTCCACTTGATGAGAATGCTGCTATAGCTACATTTGCTGATGATACAGCACTCCTTGCAGTCGATGAAAATGTTTATGAAGTTACAGCTAAGCTACAAGGTGCCATAAACAAAATCAACGAATGGACCAAACGATGGCGAATAAAGCTCAATGAAACAAAGTCAACCCATATCAATTTTACCTATAAAAAAATAGTTACTATTCCTATCCAAATTAATCACCAAAGAATACCTTATGCCAATACAGCTAAGTATCTAGGCATGACTCTAGATGCAAAACTAAAGTGGAAAGAACACGTAAAGATAAAAAAACAAGAACAACATCAAATTTCGAAAACTTTACTGGTTACTTGGACGCAATTCAGAGCTGTCTGTTAGAAATAAAATTTTAATTTATAGGCAAATTTTGAAACCGGTATGGACATACGGGATTCAATTATGAGGCTGTACAAAAAAGTCCAATATAGAAATTATACAAAAATTTCAAAATAGATTCCTAAGAAGTATTGTAAATGCCTCTTGGTACATCAGAAATAGTGACCTGCACCAAGATCTACACCTCGATGCAGTCACAGAAGAAATCCACAAATATGCCGTTAGACACCACCAACGTCTACACAAACATGAAAATCAAGAAATGAAACAAATGCTCAACGTTGATGATAATGTTCGTCGACTAAAAAGAAGAAAAACATATGAACTATTTAGTTAACAAATTATATTAATTATTCCATTTGGATAATATTAATCTTATTATTGTATATATATTGTTAAGTGAGGAATTATATTTGTTAAATATTTTCCTAAAGTGTGCCTTAAGTATGTGAAATAACAAATCTTTTGAGAATTGTGTTAATAATTGGTTAAGATAAATAAATAAATAAAAAAAAAAAAAAAAAAATACGGGCACAAGGGCTCAATTTCGGTAATCCGATTAGAGATCAACTAACTTTTTAGAAGAATTGACAAATTTTGGAAGTAATGAAATAATTTAATGGGAAATAAGTACATAGGTAATGCTTCGTAATAATGTAATTTCAATTTTTCTCATTTCTAGGGAGGAGGGGGGGGCAATGAGTTTTGTAGAGGCGCACTGCCCCCTTGCCCCCGAAACAACACCCATGAAATTATGCGAAAGCATTGGAAGCAAGATTTCAAAAAATTTCTCTTTCTCATTCATTAGTTTATATTTGTTTGTTTGAAAACATAGTTAGATATATGAGCTCCTAATTACCTTCTAACTTAAGTGATTATTAATTAAATATTAAAATGAAAATTCTCTTTCCCTTTAAAGAGCTTATATTTAATCTCTGAACTCGTAAAAAGCAATACATTATATTTAAATAAAATTGGCATCAGGTATTTGGAAAATGACTTACTTTAAATCAGCTTATTAATAATTACTAAGCTTGGAAAATTGTGTTTGTGAATAATTCGTTTCAAGCAAAATGTAATTCATAATATATATGAAATGTCAAACAGAAATTTATCATTTGGAATGGATTTTGTTATTTGTAACTTGAATAAATCACAAATAGTAAATAGCAGCTGTGGCAGATACTTCGAATATCTTTTATTCTGTCCAATATTATGTATTGCTTCGTTTTCATCCCAAATGGAAGTTTCTAATATTGTTTGAGATATATTCGTAATTCAAATAGAAAAACTCTACGTTGTAGGTAGATTTTAGTGATTTTTTTTGTTTTACTTTACCGAACAATAAAATTAAAATTTTATACTGGAAAGTACAACATCACTTTTGCTTTTTCTCAAAATAAAATTAAAATTGTATGCTACCAGTACTATCGTTTCAAAGGTTTGACCTTCATCGTCAGTCTTTTTAATTATAAATATTCTATCAGTTATTTTTCATGGGTATACCGCCGTATACCCTCCACTACAGCCCTGGTTGAATGGCGAGCTAGCACGGTACATTCGAAATAGCAATCTAGTAACATACCAAACAATAAACTCGAAATGTATTCTTTGTGACCAGCTAGTAATTACAATTAACAAATTTATCTATATCCAATCGGGTATTTGAACCCCTGAGAAATAACAGATGAATATTTCTAAATAAAGGGACTGACGATGAAGATTAAACCTTCGAAATTATAGTATCTAACAAACAAAATAAATGTAATTAGAAATTCAATTTTTATTTAAATCACACATAATTAATTATAATTGTTTGTTGAACATGAACAAATAATACAATATAATACGACGTTTCGATCGACTTATTCTGCGAACGTATGTACATCCACTCCGATTTTAGGTTCCGGTTAAAGTTACCTAAAAAATCGGAGGGGGTGCTCATACTTGAGAACGATTGCAGAATAAGTCGATTGAAACATCGTAGTTGTATTGTAGTTTAAGAATTATATTTGGCTTTGTGATTTAACACGAATACTTTTGAATCATCGGACCTCCCCTTGTATTGTATTATTTGTTCGTGTTCAATAAATAATTATAATTAATTATGTGTGATTTTAATGAAAATTCAAATTTTAATCAAATTAATCACAAAAATAAAAGCTTCAACACTTCATTATTTATATATATATATATCAGTGGCGTGCGCTCCATGGATGCTGTGGATGAGAAGCATCCCTAAAATTTCAAAAAGTCACGAGAATTTTCATAATGTGTCATAAAGTTTGAAAGATATGAAAATGACATATGAATTAAGTATTCTACAATTTTATAAATTATTTGACTAAATACAACCAATCTAATTCGATATATCGAAAATTTAAATTGGATTTTATGGAATTTTAACGCTAACAAATTTAAAGCATATGAAATTTTTTCCAGATTTTCTATTTGAATCACTTCAGAAATTTTATATGAAAATACTTTGATTTTATAAGGTTCAAAAGTGAATTAGTTTCTATGTGTCTACTCGAAGCCTGACTTTTATTTAAATTCTAAAAAATGCATTAAAGAAATTAATCGTGATAGATGAATTAAAAGATCTTTTAGCAAAAATATTTGATTTAATACAATTCATTTGTACTATGCCTTCAAATGAACTTTCATTTTAAATTTTGAAAATAATTTAAAAAATCATCAGTAGCCAAAGATAGATTATCCGCCTTAGCTTTAAAATCAATTAAAAATATCTATAATGTTAAATTTGAAAAATAACTACAAATTCCATAATGTGGTTTTATCCAAGAATTTTTCAAAAAGAACCGAAGAATAAAATACCATTTTAGAAAAATGAAGTTTTCTTTTTCGGACAGCATCCTCTGGATGAAAAGTCACCGCCCGCCTCTGATATCTATATATATAAAATAGAAAAGTATGTGGATATATATGTATGTGGAAACGATCTGATTGGCCAGTGCATAGCCAATGCCAAAGCGTTAAATTATTAGAACGATTCTGATTGGTCAGATAGTGATCGTGCTTAGGCAATGTGTTAAATAAATCTTTCCTTATTCTTCCTTATTTTTGAATCAATTTCATTCAGCACATTCTTTCGATACTTACAGTAAGATTTTAAATTTCAATTATTAAATTGGTATGAACGAGACGCTCCCCGCCAGGGGCTAGTGACGCCGGGCCGAAGGCCCGGTCGTCAGCTAGTATATATATATATGTTAATTTTCATCAAACAGAGGAGAACCTCACTGGTTTCTCTTTATCAATCAACAACTCTGCTACTCTTGGCACAACAAAATCTATTCAATTAAATATTTAACAAGCTCATATTCATTAATTAACTTTTAATATAATTTGCTTTTATTTTAAAATAATCTAATTAAATGAGATCCGTGAATCAGATTTTCAGTTGTATAAATGTAATCCGCATTCGAGTCTCGCCCGTATGCCCGCTAACCACATCCGACCTGAATCAACAATCCCTATTAAAAAAAAAAAAAAAAAAAAAAACATAAAAAAACTGCGTTATATCCCCAAGCCTCCAGAGGATTGTGAATTAGCTCAACCTGCAACCTATAAAAATAAAAATAAAAATAAAAATAAAAATAACTAAATAATAAATGTTACAGTACCAATGCATTATTTTTCGCTCAATATCGTAAGGCCATAAATGAAATATCCATCTATGAAATATGAAGAAAGAAAGCGTATCGAAAAAATCGACGTTTGGCTCATAAGTAAAGTACCTTAATTAGAGGACTAGACGAAAGTAAACCACCCACACGCGTTAGAAGTAATATTAAGAATAATTTATTTGCTTGTGTACCACTACAAATAATAATAGTTTTTTTTGCCCTGGCAGACAATTTTAGAGAGCGTTAGGAAAGGTCCCAAACACCTATGCCTTGGCTCTATCACTATGGATGTAAAGGCTGGCCAGTTCCGATACCCCCCTCTCGTTCGAACTGACGGGGTCCAGAGGGAAGGTGAACAACACGTCTGGAGTCAGCCAGAATGCAGAATCTGCTACAGGAGGGTCAAGTTTGGCCCTCAAGCGCCTAAAGAGAGGCTTCACTCCTAATTTGTTTAGGAGCTTTTCCACTCTAACTAGACGGGTAGCCGAACAAGGTTATGGTTAAAGAGTCCCATCCTCCCTTTCCCTATTAGTCGCCTCTTACGACAAGCAGGAAGTACTGCTGTGCTATTCTACGCCCAACGCACAGGGCTGACTACTATATATATATTTGCTAATTCGATTATTTAAGTTTTAAATAAAAAGTAAACATTTTTTCAGATATTAAAAAAATTATAAATGAAAAGAACTATTCTCTTTTCTGTGTAATTTTAATATATGATGGGAAGATGTTAGTAAAATCATCTATCATTGAAGTTGTATTTTATAATTTGAAAAATTAATAAAATTTTGCTTTCTAATTAAAGAGGAGAAATAAAGTGAATTTCATGTACCATCCACAATTAATTTTAAAATGAAATAAAAAAAATTGTAATGCGAAGGATTCGAGAACATTAAAATATTCCATAGATAACTTGGAGGCGAAAACATAAATAAAATACTAAAATTATAATGTGATGAAGACTTACTAGCATAAAGAATGGTTTAGAATCAATGATCAAAAATAATTAATATAATTTAAATATCATTTTCACAATGTTTATGGTATTTCAGAATTATTGTAGAACTAAACACCATAATTTCGATTGATTTTTTTATTTAACAAAATATAAACAATTCTTAATGATATTTCATAAAAGCTAACAATACGTTGTTCCCCATGATGCCAAGAATCTAAGACTCTCTTCTGGAACGACACTTATATAATAATTTTAAAACCTTCAAGACCAGAGTGCACAGACAATCTGGTCATACAACAACAATTTCTTTATTATGTGACCAGCTTGCTATTACAACACGAGAAAACATCCAATCGGGTATTTGAATCCATAAGAAAAAATAGATATAATATTTATCTATCAATTGAAAAAATGCGGAAAATTTTATTTATACTATGCTTAAAATCCGATTTTTTTAAATCTATGATTAGGTACTATCGTCCGATGAATGCGAGATCGATTTCTTAATTTGAAGAAATTGAAAATTTCTTTTCCGAAAGGGTTGCGAACAAATTTTTCCTTGTAATCTTTTAGGATCTAGGAAGTTGAGATGGTAAAAAGACCAGTTTAAAACAATTTGTTTGTTATGTGACCAGGTTGATATTGAAACACAACGAAAACATCCAATCGGGTATTTTAATCCATAAGAAAAAACAAATATATTATTTATTAATAAAAAGACTGATTATATAAATCAGACCTTCGAAACTATAGTCTCTAACAAATAAATAATAAAAAAACATTTTATTATTTATTTTCAATAAGCAGAGGAAACCCGCATAGATTTTTCATTATGAATCAACAACTCTGCTATTCTCGGCAAAACAAAATCTTTTCAATTAATGATAATTAAAATTAAAAATAAATTTCTAATTCATCATTTTACGAATATTAATACTATTTACTAGGGCGACTTAACTGGCGAGCGAATGGAGTCTTGAAAAAGCTTTTACTTTTTTTTCATTAGATTACTCAATTCGAAGAAATTGAGAATCTTTTTTTTAGGGGCACGGATAGAACAAACTTTTCCTGTTATCTGTTAACATTAAGAAGCTGAGAGGATAAAAAGACAAGTTAAGACACGTTTTAGACGAATACAAATTATTGTTAATTTCAATTTCACTTCAATAATACTCTTTGAATATAAAGAGAGTAAAGAAATTGTAATATAGCTTTAATTCAAAAAAAAAATTCAATTATTTTATTTTCGTTCAACTAAATTACTAATTGTGGATCAAAACTGAGAATGGCTAAAAGTCAAATCGACAAATACAAAAGGTAAAAAAAAATATAGATGAAAGTAGGTATTAATTTTTCTGTAATTTTAATAGATAATTTAATTAGAACAAGGGCGGACCGCCCCCCCCCCCCCCCATAGAGGCCGGTGCCTGGAAAAAACATTTATCTTTATAAAAAATTTTAAATAAAGTTCTATGTGTGTGTGTGGGGGGGCGGCGTCTCTGACCCCCCCCGCTTGGACATTTCGATCGAGACACACTTTCGAGATAAAAAGTAGATCTTATATACATCGGGCACCTTATACATTATATAATATTACAACATACAATATCCCCCCCCCCATAAAAAATTCCTGGATCCGCCCTTGAATTAGAAAATGTTTGATAAAATCATCCCAAAAAAATTTTAAATTTATAAATTGAAAAATTAATAAAATCTTGATTTCTAATTAAAGAGAAGAAAGAAAATGAATGCCTTGTGTCCTACACATTAGATAATTTTTAATATAAACTAAATTACAATATTTTCCCATGCTTCGCATTGGATAAAGTAAAAATTGCAATCCAAAGGATTCAAGACCTTCATAATATTGCGTGTAGACGAAAACGTATTAGTATAAATTTGTGTAAAATATTAAAAATATAGTCAAATGATTATTTTGGTAGAATAAAAAATATTTCAAAAATAATTATATTAATAGGGGAAGTAAGAGAATGTGATTATTACCTGAAGAACGAGGTGACGTGGTGACCCGTACGTTACGCTCCTTTAACGGTAAAGACTGAGGCCAAGCCCCGCTCGCTGCCCGGCCGCTTATTTTATTTAATTTCCATTAAATTTTTTTCATTTGTTTTGCAATTTTTATATAATATTATATTATGAAATTAGAAAAAAGACTCCCAATCGTTCTTGCGTCTCGGGATAGGAATCTAGAATAAATTTAAAGGTTGTCCACCCTTTATACGGGATTTTGACAAAATACAGGACATTTTGAATCATATCATTTAAGTCAAGTTGGCACCTCATTTTTTTCCCATTTTTTTTTTTTATTTTAGCATACAGGGTATGGTTAAATTTAGTATTGTAATCGTGCATGAAAAAAGTGTTTCTTTTTTTCGAAATATCTCAAAAATTGATTAAACTATTTTGAAAAAATCATGCCGTTTTTGTCTATAAAAAATCATATATGATGGAACATTGAAAAAATTATATTTTACGAGATATTAATTATTTTGTCAAAATGTCTGTTAGTACGTTAGTGGGTTACCATAAAATATTGTGTTCAAAAACTAGTGTGAATATCAAAACAAAGTTTCACATTTATAGTTTTACTTTATTCAATGCGAAGCATGGGGAAAATATTGTAATCGGTCTCGCGGCAAGCGTGGCTTCAAATGGTCCTCAGGTAAAGACTACAGAACCCATGGACTCAATTAAAGTCACAAATTGTAGTATTTCATCAGATTGAATTTTAGCACGTGACGGTTTTGCCAAAAATTACATGGGGTCTCGTCGAGAGTCCAAAATTTGCCATTTTTTCAGGAAGTGCTTACGGATGGATGTATGTTATATCGTTTTTTTCGCCCACGATTTTTTCCACACCGTTACACCAATTGAAATGAAATTGAAAACCTACCATTATTTTAACAAAATGAAGCGCTGATTAGTTTTTGGTACATATCGGCCTGCAAACATTAGTACTTTATTTCAGTACTTTTTTAGTTTTTTCCTAAATATCTTAAAATTGACTAATTAAGTACCTTGGGGACCACAAAAAAGATTAATTAAAGTTTTTAGTAAAATTATATTTTAAAGTACTCTAGAGTAAGATAGTACTTTTTTAAATTATTTAAAATTTATTCATTTGATCGGTTTATAATGGCTCATTTATTTGTTTACCAGTAAGTAAGAATAGATAGGCGTTTAAAGATTTTAAAAACACAAAATTTCAGAAATTTTTAAAAAATCTTATAAATTCGATTGTTTTGATGCTCTCAGACCATTATTTACGGAGATAGAGACGTTTAAAGATTTAAAGACTCAAAAGCTTGAGTTGTTTACCAAAAAAGAATTTAGTCTTTTTGATTTTAAGTCGATTCTTCCACGTTTACAGTAGATGTTGCCATTAATAGTCAAAACATCAAAAATGGAATGCAATAAGGTTATTCCTCTAGTATTAGATAAGAATTGATTCTTATTTTTGATTTTAAGTCGATTCCTCCATGTCTTCAGCAATGGTTACTAATAAAAACCGAAACGTTTAAAATACAATGTAGATTGGTTATTCCTCGAGTATTAAATGGGAATAGATCACTATTTTTTATTGTAAGTCAACATGGACTTTAAATAGCAAGTGATATCTGATTAATAATAAAGGAATAAACATATTGAAATTTCAAATGACTTTGGATAAAGTTTAGCAACGATCCGTTGCAGTTTATTTATTTTGAGATTAGTAGCTGATTATATTTTGGTTGAAATCGAACAAAAATTTAAGGGAGGGGGGGGGCTTTAAAAATTAAAAATTATAAAATTTTCAAACTAAAAAAAAAAATGAAATATACTATAAATTGAACCTAAATTTAAATAGAGAGTTATTATTTTTTTTTTTGAACGCCACAATTGGGGGGGGCAAAGAAATATATCTAAGAATCTAATTCCTAGACCCTTTGATCGATTTGTACGAAATTTTATATATGCACCCTATACGACCTTAAGAAAATGACTCACTATGTGAAATTGATAATGACCAAAAAAAAGGGGGGGGGGGGGGAATCAACAACAAAAACAAAAATAGAAAAAAGTTGATAATTTTAATCTAATATGGTATAGTCTAATAATTAAAAATACATATTATTAATTTCTATTGGGCCCAAAATTAAGGGTGGGGTGGAGTCTTTCATTTGTAATTATAAATTATTTCTAAAAATATTAAATATAGGAGAAGAGCTAGGAGTATGGTAAAGTCTTGTGGAAGGCCACATCAGCTTATTTCATTAAAATTTGAAAAACTCAAAAGCTTAAGCTGAGAAAAAATAACATCAAAAAACGTCGACATAATAATCTTTCTTTCAGAAGAAAAAAAATGGGTTTGAAAATTTCTAAAATTTTGCAGTCTTTAAAAAGTTTACTTTTTCGTTCAATTCATGAATGGAGTGTTTTAGTAACATTAAGTAAATTATATAAATGTTTAAATAATTATTTAAATATTATGTCTCTTGCGAGGTCTAAATATTTTTGTTTATATTAATCCATAATTTTGAAGGTCAAGTCGACATCTTAGGTCTAATATACATATTCCTCATGAATATATATTGAGAATTTATTCATAATTATATTAACGTCACTTTTCATCCGAATGATTCCTAATAAATGCTTTTAAATTAATATCTATTCACTATGTCGAGTTGGGAATTTGGTGTTCCAATCAAGTCCAGGAGCAAAAACAATAAAATTGATGACTTTTTCTTTGAAATCGCAAAGCCTCGAACAAAAGGCGAAATCTGAAGAGAAAACAATTAAATTCATTTCTATTTCCATAAGATATTCATTTTTAATCATTTAAAAAGCAAATTTCATTGAAATTGAAATATTTTCTTAATTAAATTTTGACGATATTAAGAAACGTTGTTGGTTTCTAGCTGACATTGATGTGTTTAAGAAAATTAATTAGATTTTATATTTAATTAGAACCTATAACGATACAGCGTTTAGATCTGGAGACGTCGCTTTTTATAATTTGAGTATCATGAGATGGCAAAGGTTTGTTTTATTTGTTTTTTTATTCCCCTTAAAAAAGATTGTGTGAACTTAGCAAATAGTTTTACTAAGGGTGGCATAATAAAATAAATAAAATAAATTTAACCCTCCGTCGGGCGCAATTGAAAAGCCACGCGTTTGGGCGCAATGCACCTAATAAATTTGTAAAACAAAACAGAAGTTTTTTGTTTTGTTTTTTAAGAGGGGACAAAAACAATTATTATTAATAAATCTCAAACAAGAATTTTTTAATATCAAGAATTAAATTGGATGATTATTTACTCTAGATTACATAACAAAACTTATTCAGATTCATCTTATTCATTTCTATTTACACTTAGTTGAAACATGTTTCACAAACTATTGTTGTATGGTATGTTCTAAACATAGAAATTTATTAGTGTTTTCGATTGTATTTTGTATATATTTAGGAAAACAGTTTTACTATTATTGATTGTACTGGTTGAAGGTTCTTCTTTCTTGACTTATCAAATTTTTCTTGTAGCATAAATAGTCAGCAACTAATTCTGTACACAGATCTTTGAAAAATTGACCTCTATTTATAATTTTAGTAGAGTTTTCTGTGTATCTAAAATGAGAAATTGAGCATTGATGCCACTGTTTAGCATTGTAAAAAATATAATTAACGTCCAACAACGACTGTTTCTTTGTACGTCATAAGTTGCCCACATTTTTTCAACTAATTCAACTACAGATTTCGAAATATTATATGTTATTATTTCGATTTATTAAAAAGTATAAACAATCTCATGAACAGGCGCAATGAATATGTTAGATAAAACACCTGCTGCGAGCACACGTGCACATTTACACTAACCATAAACACAACTGATAATTTTACTTATGGAAAGTGGTGTAGATTTTAGGTGAAACATGATGTTAGTTAATAGAGTAAAGGGTGTGTAGTTTCACAGTGAATGAAATAAAACTCAAAGAGGTTTATACAAACTCAATATATTTCGGATTATTAGTCCATCATCCGGAGTTTACAAGTTAATACTAATAATAATTGAACGAGTGGTCGCCATTCTTGACATTCAAATCATGGTTACCAATATAACAAAAACTGTGAAACTACACACCCTTTACTCTATTAACAACTGATAATGCCTGCCTTTGGTAAGGGAAGATTCCTGAGAGCTTATGCGTCTCACTGTAGTGTAAGAAGAAGTAATTTGATAATTAAACAACAATAATAAACAACAATAATGTGTGAGATCAATTTCGCCCGATGGAGGTTTAATTGAAAAGATTTTGTTTTATCGAGATTAGCAAGGAATTTTCGGTTGATCGATTTGAATCAAAAACTTGCTGAAATATCTCAACACAATAATTAACTACATATTATATTTAATATCATTGAGATTCACCGTTTTAGATTTATCGTGACCAAAAATAGACAGACAAACATGCTAAAAATTGGATTTTACTTGGTATTTATTATGAGATCACAAAACTTTAATTTTTGTCAAAAAAATTCATTATATCAGAAGAAATTTTCTCTTCAAACAGAGATGGTCAGGTAGAAATTTTAATTGATGAGTGATGGAAAGGATAGAGGATATAGCCGAGAATTATCTTGTATTTTTCCCTCTATGACCCATTTTAAACCCTGAATAAGGGGGGGGAATCCTCCGAAACATTGGTTTTTGAGTGATGAAAAAAATGTAATGACTCTATTTTATTCGAGAGAAAAATAATCTTACGTAAATATTTGTATTTTTTATTTGTATTAAAAATAATTTCATAGCCAAGACAATTTGTATCATTGTCTATATTCAAAATATTTATTTCTTTAGGGTTGCTTTATATTAATTAACTATTTTTTTACGATTCATGATTTGAAATTCCATTGAAAAAGGGAGATATTTTCCCGAAACGTTTGGGTCCTTATAAACGTTTGGAGATTGTTTTTTAAAAGTTTTGTATATTATCTATATGTATAGGTTATTTGTTAGAGACTATATAGCTAGTAGCTTTTAATTAGACATTTTTTATCTGTTATTTCTCATGGGTTCAATTATCCGGTCGAATATAGATAAATTCGTTTTGTTAAGACTGATGATGAAGGTCAAACCTTCGAAACTATAGTCTCTAACAATTAAATTATACATATAAATGTTTATTTGCATCATCAAGCAGGGGACAACCTCCATGATTACTCTTTGTCAATCAACAACTCTCCTACTTTCGGCGAAACAAAATCTTTTCAATTAAATCTTTGAAATTGAACTTTAATTTATTCTTTGTAAAATAGATTAAATTTTTAATATCGGATAGAAGACATTTAAAAAGTCAATTTCCAGAGATTCCATTCCAATACTTTGCTTATTCTAGTATGAGCGAGAATAAAAAATTTCAAATATCTGCTAAGGCTTGTATTGATAAGGGTAAACTAATTTTCCGCTGTTCTTGGTAGTTAACTTCAAAACAATTTGGTCTGGTGTGAAAAAAGCAAGAGGGCAAAGCCATTTCTATGATGAGCCAAAGGATAAAGAGATCTAGCAAGGGAGGAATCTTCAATTAATTTTTGTGCGCTCTTCTGAATCGCAATTAGGGTGGCCTGGGAATGCTGGTGGGTGGGAGCCTATGCCCTACACAGCTCAATTCGTACCTTTAATGTCTTTTAAGTTGTATGGGTGGAAAATATTGCTTGGATCATTTAAGTGAACCACGTTTCCTCTTTGGCTGATTAAGCTCTTAAGGAAATAGAGGCATTCAAATGAAGACCGGAAGCAATCATGACGGATTGGCTAGGAACATATTTAACATTTTACCGTCAAAGTTTTCCTCGTCATCTTGTAATTCAAGATTGAATATAAAAAGTTGGAGGCAAAAGCTTCGGGTTAATAAATTTAAATACATTTGCTTGGCAGTACAACGCGTGGGCAAAAACGGAAATAAATCATTTTCGGAATAAAATAAAATATACAAAATGAAGTCAGAGGAAAAAATGAAAACTTTTACAAGAGACTGTATACTCTGCAGTTTTGAATCATTGGAAATTGTGTGCTAGCGGGTGGTTTGAAATGAAATCTGAATTTAAGCAGAAAGATGCAGCTTATCATTATTCCGAATTTTATCTTATTTTTACAATCATTCGAGTGCTTCCATATAGCAATTCAATTTTTCGGACTTTTTTTTTTACTATATCTAGGCCTTACTCAATATTTATTGCCAGGAACAGAAGAATTTTAATTAAATCGTGCCTAGAAATGTCTGAAAGTTATTTTCAACTTTTTCTGTCCTATCACGAAATTTAATAAGAAATATTTGCTCTGAGACCATTTTTACTTTACCATACAGGGTATGGTCAAGTATTGTAATCGTGCATGAAAAAAGTGGATTTTTTCCTTCTTTTTTCAAAATATCTCAAAAACGGCTGAAACTATTTTGATCAAAAAAAAATTGAGCAAAACCATGGCATTTCGCTCTACAAAAAAGCTCTAATAAGTGAACATCTAAAAATTATATTTTTTGAAATAATAATTGTTTTGTCAAAAATGTCTTTTAGTTAGTCTGTCAGTTATTCTGATATTCTGTTAGTTTGTCCGTTACCAAATTTTTGTGGACGAGCTAGCTCAAAAACTAGTGTGAATATCGAAACCAAAAATTTCACATGTAGTTTTGGTCCATTGAGATTAATGGATGATTAGATTTTGGTGCATATCGACCCAAAATTAGCGGAGAGAGGTTAAAAATTAAAAATCTAGGCCATTTGAGCAAACTCAACCAAATTTTGTATACATAATCAGTGGGACCCCAGAAGTCTAAAAATGCAAAAACTATCCGCCCAAAATGGGGAGGGGGTCAAAAATTGAAAATCTTGGCCATTTACCAAACTCAACCAAATTTTGTATACATAATCATTGGGACCCCAGAAGTCTAAAAATGCCAAAACTAACCGCTCAAAACTGGGGGGGGGGGGGGGTGTATGTTCAAAAAATGAAAATATAGGCTCTTGTACCAAACTAAAACAAATTTTGTATAGGTATATATTCAGTGGGCCCCCAGGAGTCTAAAAATGGAAAAACTAACCCCCTCCCCTACATGATTATAAATAATTTTATTAAATATTAAATATAAGTGAGGGGCCAGGTTGTATGGTAAAGTCAAGTGGATGGCCACATCAGAACACGTCAGCTTATTTTTTTTCTTCAAAACAATAATTGATTTAGATTTTTCAGGTTCAGAACTTAAAACCTTTTGCAAAATTAAGAAAACAATCGAATCTTTATATGGGTAACTCTGGAGCAGCTGAAATTTGACACTCAGGTTTGTGTTAATAAGCTGAAATTTCGTGACAACAAAATAGTTTTTCAATATAAAATTTTTCCTTTTGCAAAATAAGAATCAAATCAAATAAAGTTACACATAGAACATCAAGGATCCTTGATGATGGAGAAGACATCCCCAAAGTCGAAGCAAACAAAATATTTAAAAATTATATATACTTGTAAAAATTCAAATATTATCTCAAAATATGATAGTATTTATATAATTATAAAAATACTAAGGTTAAATAAATAAATAAATTTAAAAAAAAGAACCAAGTTAATATTTTTACTCGAACCGTTCGCTGGCAAAAATTGCTAAATCACCAAAAAATACTTAGAGATTTAAATAGTTATATATTTTTTTAAATTTATTATTTATAATAAAATATATACAACACCTACATAGATTTAGGATTTAACTCAAATGAAAAGCTTGAATTAAAAATAAATAGAAAGTTTTCATTCCAATCAAATCAAAATAAATATTTTTGTTATTCCTTGATAAGCAGCAAATTGAATTATTCTAATCGAATTTTTTCTTCAATCTGCGAATCCTGATGTCTGCAAGCATTGCTGGAGAATTGCTTTTCAAAGAAAAAAAATACATTTTAATATTTTTCTTTGGTCCATCTTTTTGATTTTGTTTTGTTTTGTATGTATTTGTCGGTTTGACTTTGAGCCATTCTTGCCTTTGATACACAATAGGTAATTTAGTTGAACGAAAATAAAATAATTGAAAAAAAATTGAATTAAAGCTATATTACAATTTCTTTACTCTCTTTAAATTCAAACAGTGTTATTGCAGTGAAATTGAAATTAACAAGAATTTGTATTCGACGAAAGCATGTCGTGACTTGTCTAAAACATGTCTTAACTTGTCTTTTTATCCTCTCAGCTTCTCAATGTTAACAGATGACAGGAAAAGTATGTTCTATCCGTGCCCTTAAAAAAAAGATTCTCAATTTCTTCGAATTGAGTAATTTAATGGAAAAAAGTAGCTTTTTCAAGACTCGGCACGCTCGCCAGTCAAGTCGCCCTAGTAAATATTATTAATATTCCTATAGGTAATGAGGTATTAGAAATTTAATTTTAATTATTATTAATTGAAAAGACTTTGTTTTGCCAAGAGTAGCAGAGTTGTTGATTCATAAAGAAAAACCCTCTGCTTATTGCAAATAAATAATCAAATATTTTTTTATAATTTATCTGTTAGAGACTATAGTTTTGAAGTTCTGATTTATATAATCAGTCTTTATAATTATAAATATTATATTTGTTTTTTTCTTTTTGGTTCAAATACTCGATTGGATGTTTTCGTTGTGTTTTAATAGCAAGCTGGTCACATAACAAACAAATTGTTATAAACTGGTCTTTTTACCATCACAGCTTCCTAGATCCTAAAAGATTACAAGGAAAAGTTTGTTCTATACGCGACTCTTTTGGAAAAGAAATTCTCAATTTCTTCAAATTAAGAAATCGATCTCGCATTTATCGGACGATAGTAATCATAGATTTAAACAATCTGATTTTAAGTATAGTATAAATAAAATTTTCCGCATTTTTTCAATTGAACCTGTAAAACCAGCTCTCGGCACGTTGGCTTATCTAATCACATGACTGTCACTTACAAGAGTGGACGCTGCTGGAAATCATTAATTTCCTCCAGTCTACCCTTGAAATGACATCACAAGTACTTGAAAACGACTTCAGAATGAGGTGTTGATATGCTGTGCAATCTGATGAGAATACTTAATTAAAAATGTCTATTTAAGAAAAAGTTATCTTTTGTTAAATGACTCCATCATCGATGAAGCATCAAATCTGCAATTTTACAATATATATTTGACGATTGGCGATTTCGGGAATTCCCAAAGCGACAAAATTTATTACAAAATGGCCCTCTTTTATAAAAAAGCTAACTACCGCTTAACTCGATCATAAATCACATCGCGTTTTAACTTAGAACGTTTAGTTGTTTTGAAATATGATATATGCGGCACTTTTACAATACATCACATATTCTCTTTATAAAAATTATGGTCCTTCGTTGTCATAAGCAACCAATTTTCATCACAGTGTATTGAGTTGTAGCCTAGAAAATTATTCCGATTTAGAAAAATCATTTTGTGACTTTGAGAGAGATGTTAATCATGACTTTAGTGGTGGCCGAAAAATGCAAAAGCGATTGACATATTTTATAAAAAATCCTCTAGTAAAATAGCATTGCCTATAACTATGAAAATTATTTTATCTTTTTTAACTCATTCTGTTATGATACCGGGAATTAGAGAACTATTTATTTAATTATAATACTCATTAATATTATGTTAAATTATTATAATTCCATATATGTATAGGGGAAGGGGGGGGGGGTAAGACGGGGTAGTGAGGCAAGATGGGGCCCCACTATTTCTCAAAAACTAAAACAGTTTTAATAAAACTACAGAGGCCATCTTATAGTTTTATCTAGAAACTTTTCCGTGCACCGAAAGCGAAAACCTGACCGGAGAATAAGACGTTGCTGTGAGTAAAAAACGATTTTATTAATGATTTGATGTTATTTTTAGAGTGTTTTCGGGCGTGACTGTGTGAAATACATAGGTTTTGATGTAGACAACAAAGTTTTATCGCAATCCCTGTATTTTAAACTTGATTTTAGACTAAATATTTACACGATTACTTGTCAATTTATAACCTCAAAAAAATGTTTAACTTAAAAAGTCCCGTTGGGGTAAGATGGGGTCAGGGTACCTGGTACCCCATCTTACTCCGATATTTAGTATAGGTGTAGTTAGGAATGTTTTATTTATACTAATTACAAGGTTGATTTAGTTACTGCTGACCCTACTGAAATTGATTTAGAGCCAATACCGATGCTGATTCCGCGAATTAACCAAAGAAGAAAAAGACAAGTGCCCAAAAGGGGAAAAACAACCGTAATAACTTCTTCTCCCTACAAGAAAGAATTACAAGAAAAACTAAATGATAAGATAGCGATGGGAAAGAAGAAAAAAACTGCAAAAAAAACAAAGAAACAGAATAAAGAATTAGATAGTGAGACAGATGACACTGAATGTCTTCATTGCAAGGGTTTATACTCTAAATCTCGGGAAAGGTGGATTACCTGTCAGTAATAGTATCAGGATGAAGATGCAGTTCATACTTGTCCTTTTTGTAAAGATAATGATGACTAAAATGTTTAAGACTGGTGTACCCCATCTTGCCCCAAGGGTGGGCAAAATACTTTTTTGTGTTTTTATTCATTATTCAAAAAATTATAATTTTTTTTTTTTTTTTTTTATTATAATCTAATAGAGGGAAGACTGATTAAGTTAATAAATAAAGTTCCTAATTTCTGTGAGGTATATTTAGTTTTTTTTTCGACTTCAAACCTTAAGGTCCCCGTCTTACCCCACCTTCCTACATATAATCATATAAATGTAAAGGGGCGCCAATAGAGCAGTGGCTGCTAAAAGGCGCTTGATTTCAGATCGAATCTCGCCTTAGAACAATTTTCGTCAAAAATGCAAGGCGTCTCACTAATCTACAGGAAGGCAACGAGAAACCACCCCTGCGAAAAACTCTCCAAGGAAAATTGCAATGGAGAGGATACTCTCCATAGTAATCGCCGACGCTCGGAATCGAGTATGACGATTGAAGAAGAAGATATAAATTTAAGTAAAAATTGTAATATATTAAAAAAAAACTGGCCTAATGGATTCGTTTCTAAAGTCATCTTATATATATAGTTGTAGAGTAAATTTTCTTTGATCGGAAGTTTTCTTTTTGAAAAAAAAAAAATCGATTAAAGTTCCTTCTCATTGTTATCTCGTATAATAAGTTGTTACAATTCCTTAAAAGGAAAAATGGTATGGCCTTCCACTATATTTGTTAAAATGAAAATTGAACAATCGGAAAAATAATATTATAAAAATTCAAAATCTAATAAAATTCATAAATATTGATCCAACGATCTATAAAGTTAGATAACACAATAAAGGTCAACTTTTGAAACCTAATTTTAATGCAAGTTTTTTTTTTGTTTTTTTTTTCTTATAAACACATTCTTACAAAAAGCGGCTTAATTTTTGACTTGAAAAATGTACTATATATAGTGGAAACAAATTGTGATAAAATCGCCTTCCAGTACAAATGGTCAAATACTAAATTTCTCATATTTTCAGACTGTCAACTTCTGTAACAGTTAATATTTTTCAAAAATAACTATAACTATTTTTTCACGATAAGGATGCCCAATGGCGCAACAATAGGATGGCATGTCGGGCAAAAATGCCACGGGCTCCCGGACTCAGGGGGCCCCGGCCCGAGGGGGCCGCGAGCACAGGAGGATCCTAACATTTATTATTACAAAATTAGTGTCTCGTTTGTCAAGGAAATTCTCAGTTTTTGGTCCACTTTTAGACTCGAAATAGAAAACTCATCTTCTATACGAGAACTTGTTGATTTATTAATCATAATTGTTATTTTCATCCAATACGCTCTTTAAATTAAAAGTTACTAGAAAATAAACGATAAATGCAACAATAATTATAATAGCGGTTGTTAGTACTTTACGTAGTCCTTTATTAAAAATAAACTTCAACGTTGGTTTAGCTCCTTTACATTGAGAGAGGGTCCCATCCATGGCCGGCCTAAGGACAAGTGGCGCTCTAGGCGAGTTTTTGTTTGGCGCTCCTAATTTTTTTTTACTTTATTTTTTTTCGTTTACGATAAAATGCACCAGAATGCTTTTGTTCCATGCTAAACATAAAAATAAGTCATAATTATAAAATTATTTTCCTTACCTTCAATATTTGTTTTGCTTCTTTGATCAACTTTTTTATTTAAAATTTATATGATGCAAAACTTTTGACTATTTTTTTTTGTGGACGTTCTTCAGTTCATCTATGAGTCTTATTTGTATAAGCGGGGATTACCAAATGCAGCTGTTTTTCTTACAAAGCGCTTTTAGAACCACAGCGCTGCAATTAGCGCGTTATTTCAATGCACATTTTTATGATAAAATTTTCTTCTTATAATTCTCTCAAAAAATTAATACAAAAAATAATTTTATAGATTAGATTTTTTCATTTATTATTTATTTTTTATTTTGTCAAAAAATAGAAATGAATTGCTAAAAATAATCTGAAATTTGGCACCCCTAAAAATCTGGCGCCCTAGGCTTCAACCTAGCTCGCCTATGCCTTCAGTCGGCTCTGGTCTCATCCGATGAATTTGTTATGGGGCTCAAAGTTATAGTTACGCCACTGACTATCCCTGTTTTAATTTAATGTCATTACATAATTTAGTAAGTTATAGGGTATTTTAAGCCATCTGGTATCATAATTTAGTGATAAAAAAATAGTCACGACGATTTTGGTTAACTTTTCTCCTAAGTGGCCAACTACGGGTCCCTTTACTTTATATATGTTTAAATTTAAAATCATTTGGATTTTTTAACGATGAAAATTAAATCTTTGAGTTTTCCTATGTTCCATAATATGTCAGAGTGGTTTTTCTTGAAAGACAGCCATTGAGCAGGATTGGTTTTTATCTTTTGAATTTATTTCCCAAAGAGGTGAATACGGCCCTCTAATAAAGATCATCAATAACAGGTCGGATTCAGTAGAAAATAATCTCGTGTTTCCTGAATTATTTTCTAAAATTAAGGCTTTACCTTCAGGGGCCTCTTTTATATACCTATACATCGTATGCGATAACAAAAGCGTTGGTGGGAGTTGTCGCCACCTGATAAGATCTTCCTCGGATCCCTCTATGCATTTTTAACCTACATTTTAATCCCCGTAAGCATTTGTAAACTACTTAAAACAGGAGCTTAGAAGAGATCACTTGGGACGCAACCCACTTTCAGCTCTTTCTAAGCGCATTGCTGATCCTGCTTGTAAATGAGCTCTATTGAATTCCTTTAACCACCCGGAGAGACCACAGTTCATTTTGCTAGAATGTATTTCAAGTGAAATATGTATTTAATCTGAGCTAGATAGAACGAGATAGGCACAAGCTCAAATATTTACAAGCAATTTCTCTGCCATGTGAAATATGTGTCAACCTGCAGCTAAAAAAGGAAATTTTAAGTACTTACGGTGATGACAATCGGAAAAAAACAAATGATAGCTTTTTTTAAAACTTTTAATGCTACACTGGTCGTCTTAGATGATAACAAAAACCTAGACTGACACACCGACTATTTAAATAATTTTATTTCATAAAGAGCTATCAATGATCTTGGCCTCTCTTTGATATATAATTTATTTGTTTGAGATTATAGTTTCGAAACTTTGGCCACCATCGTCGGTCTTTTTAATTATAAATATTTTATCTGTTGAATGAGACAATAAAAGAGTATGTCTTCTGCTGGAATTATAATTTATAATTCCAGCAAAAGACACACTCTTTTATTGTCTCCTTCAATATATAAAAATTCTGCTACTCTCGGCACAAAAACTTTCAATTTAATTTTATCTGTTATTTCTCATGGATTCAAATATTCGATTGGATTTAGGTAAATTTTTTTTGTCGTAATAGTAAGCAGGGCATTCGTATGAGCGACTCTTAAAAAGTTATGATAAATATTAATAAAATTTAAAAATGGATAAAAAAGTCTTCAACTTTTACATACTCGGAATTTGTTGTATATTGTGTTGTAAATTTATATAAGTTTGATTTTTTTTTGTTACAATTCTGGGATCTTATCGTCAAGTTTAAGTGATTAATGTGTTAAAAGGAACTTTTACCTTGGGTGTGAAATATTTTTTGTGTTTGTGATTAGCGAAAGGGTGGTGTCTGTGCACCCGATTCCTAAAGGTTTGAAGATTATAAGTGTCTGGAAAGACGCAGGCCGGGAAAGAGTTCTAGTTTCTTAAAGTAATGAAGTCCAAAATAGTTCGTCTCGAAGGATCCCAGTTAGTTTGAATAACTTTTTGGCACTTGGGCTTGATTTACAGAGAGAACGGCACTTCCGACGTGTAAATGAAATTATCTATAACATCACAGATTAATCAGGGGATAATCTCTTTAATTATAATGATGGGTGTCAGGTCCGGATTAACCACGGACAAATGCCAAGGTCCCGAAAATGATTAAGGCCTCTAAATCAAATTCATCATTAACAATAAATTATTTTGAAATCTTACCAACAACAGAATTAATATATGAAATTTAGTCAACAAAATAATATAATAACAACATTCCCAAATTGGAATATTATTATATTAAGTGAGCTGTGAGCTGACTGCCCGGATAGCATGTTAGTTCTCAGGTTCGACTCCTGAGGGGATGAATCCCCTCTGATATCGCAATTTAATAATATTTCTACTAAAATCTTAGAATTTGTCCGAAAAAGAGTGATTGAATTCTTTCTCTTTTAAAATACCTCTTGGTTAATCTGAACCCAAGCTGATTTTATGAAAAAACTTCCAACTATTTTCAAAAAAAAGATGCTCATAACTTTAGTTTTATTATTTTAAGAAAAGATAAAGTATATCTAACTTTGCCAATAAGCAATGCAAGTAGAGAGAGAACATTTTCTGTTTTCAAAAGAGTAAAAGTTATGTCACAAGTACTTTAGGAAAACAAAAATTGAATAATTTATTTTTGTTGTATTTTAAAGTAATATAATAAATTAATTCAATAAATAAATAAAATAGTTAATAATATGATTATATTAGATAAATTAAAACAGCACTCACTGGGCCTGGCAACCATCAGGGCCTGAGAGAGCAGAGCAAAAATATTTGCATATTATTAACGTTCTTCGAGCGGGCAGCGTCTCGGTCCAAAAATTTTATTCCTCTTAAAAAACCACACTCCAAATGTATACCCGTAAACTACCGAAAATACATCGTCTCTTAAAAGTTTCGCATCTTTAATTTTTGAGTGGCGAGGGGGGGGGGGAAGGAACAATTATCAATATATTTAATGTTTCTTAATTTAAAATGAATTGGAGTCTTTCATTTCAAAATTCGAATATATATATTTCAAATTTGCCTGGTTAATGAAAATCGATTGGAGCCATCAGTTTAAAATCCGAGCTGAGAATTATATTTCAAATTTGCCTCGTTAATTAATATATATTTAATGTTTCTTAATTTAAAATCTATTGGTGTTTTTTCATTTTCATTCAAGTTCAAATGAATACAATATTATCTAGACACAAAGTCTAAATCAAAAATATATAGTTTTAGTAAAAGAAATCAAGTTATAATTATTAATGTGAAATTGGTCTAGTGGTTAGAGCTGATGACCATAGTTCAAGAGTTCGTCGGTTCGATTCTAGGCAAGAGGGTAATTTTTTTAGAGAAATTTCTCTAAGCGTTGTTACAAATTAATCTAGATAAATATATATAGTATATTAAATAAATAGTTAATTAATTAAAAGTGTTAATTGAAATTTTTTATTGTTAAGGATAAATAAATTGAATTGCTTCTTTCCAGTAATTTATTTTGTTATTCAAATGGTTAATCCAAATATTTCGAGAGCGATCTCGGCATCTCTTTCTCAGTGGATACTGTGGGACCACACAATAGGCAAGTCAGTGAGTTATTATAATTACAGGTGTCAAAAGGTACTCACCCACTCCACCACCAATGTGCCCACCCCATCAGTTTGTACAGAACATTGATAAAAGCTCGATCACACAACACACACACACATATATATATATATACAAATTCAAAATGAGATAACATGCGAGTATATACAATTATTTACATCTCTTTATAATGAAGTCCGAATGAAATTTAAAAAAATCAAAAAATAATCAGTACTCGGGCTGGTTCAAATTTAACATGAACTAATTAATGTTAATGACCAGTCAAAAAAAAAAAAACGACCACCACAGAGAAATACGTTTTTTGGCACAAATTATTTATTATTTTATTATAATACTAGCTGCGACGCTCGCCTTCGGCGTGCCTCTCAATATATCCAAAGGGCATCGCCCCTGGTATTGGTAATTTATCAAATTTTATATTTATATATTTGTAATTAGATTAACAGATGTTCTATGTAGTATTATAATGAGTTTATTAAATCATGAAATAACAGACAATTAATTTTAAATGACACAGATTACATCTAATAATTGGAAATATGGCGGAACTGATTTCATTATTTCGTATGTTTTGCTCATGAACTAGGTATGTAAAAATAAAAATAAAAACATTCTATTAACAACTATATAGTTTCCACCTAAGCATAACATGTCTCACACAGGTTGAATATTTACTAATCATGTTCAATGTGTCTTTTTTAAAAAAGAAAATAATGTTTGATCCTAAAATATTACCTATAAATATTTCTGTTAATATCGTTTTTTTGTTCTCAGACGGGCACTGATGCTTCGATTAAAAAATAAGCTGAAGAGTTCTGATGTGGCCATCCACTTGACTTTACCATACAACCTGCACCTAAAATTATTTATAATCATGTAGGGGGGAGGGTTAGTTTTTGCATTTTTATACTTCTGGGGTCCCACTGATTATGTATACAAAATTTGGTTGAGTTTGATAAATGGCCAAGATTTTCATTTTTTGACCCCCCCCCCCCCATTTTGGGCGGTTAGTTTTTGCATTTTTAGACTTCTGGGGTCCCACTGATTATGTATACAACATTTGGTTGAGTCTGCTCAAATGGCCTAGATTTTTAATTTTTAACCCCCCTCCATCCCCCTTAATTTTGGGTTGATATGCATCAAAATCTAATCAGCTCTTAATCTCAATGAACCAAAACTACCTGAGAAATTTGGTTTCTAACGGGTGTTTTTTTTAGAGGTATAGAACTTTAAGTTGGCATCACTTTTTTAACTGGCGGCCATTTTGTCAGCTGTCAAGTGATTAATATTTAGTTTGGTTTGCCATTTCATCATGAACAGGTTGACAAAAGAACAACGCTTGCAAATCGTGCAAATTTATTTCGAAAATAATGGTTCAGTTCGCGAAGTTTACCGCAAGCTCCGTCCATTTTATGGTCGACATAATCGTCCATCAGAGATATTAATTCGGTTAACCATGGATCGTTTTCGCACTACGTTTACTCTATGTGATAATACGCATCCGCAGAGACGTCGAACAGTGCGCACCGAAGAAACAATTGCCGCTGTAGAGCAAAGTGTTGAAGAGGACCAGAATGAATCGATTCGCCACCGTGCACAGCAATTGGAGCTTTGTCCATCAACTTTATGGAAGATTTTGCGCAAAGATCTTGGCTTGCGACCTTACAAGATCCAGCTTGTGCAAGAATTAAAGCCGCGAGACCATGCAATGCGTCGTGATTTTGGTGTATGGGCCGAAAATGAGATTGATCTCGATGCTGATTTTCATCGCAAAATTTTGTTCAGTGATGAAGCTCATTTTTGGTTGAATGGCTACGTCAACAAGCAAAATTGCCGCATTTGGAGGGAAGAGAATCCACATGAGACCCTTGAGACGCCATTACATCCACAAAAACTGACTGTTTGGTGTGCTCTATGGGCTGGTGGAGTCATTGGGCCATACTTCTTCCGAAATAATGCTGGAGAGTCAGTTACCGTTAATGGAGACCGGTATAGAGCCATGATAACCGACTATTTTGTTCCCGAATTGGATGGCATGAATGTGGATGAGTTGTGGTTCCAACAAGACGGCGCTAAATGCCACACAGCGCACGTCACAATCGATTTATTGAAGGAAACATTCGATGAGCGCATAATTTCGCGGAATGGACCTGTCAATTGGCCACCAAGATCGTGTGATTTGACACCATTGGATTATTTTCTTTGGGGATATGTGAAGTCGCTCGTCTACGCCAACAAACCAGAAACGTTAGGGGACTTGGAAGCCAACATTCGTGGCGTTATTGCCAACATACGGCCCCATATGCTCGAAAAAGTGGTTGAAAATTGGACCTGTAGAATTGGATTTATTCGAGCCAGCCGCGGCGGCCACATGCCCGAAATCATATTTAAACATTAATGGCATAAAATTATCCTTCCAATAAAGCCAAATTGATGGACATTAAAACGATTTTCTTGTGTTTTATTTCAATTCGAAGTTCTATACCTCTAAAAAAAAAACCCTATATATTCACACTAGTTTTTGAGTTAGCTCGTCCACAAAAATTTGGTAACGCAAGACAACCAGACAGACTAACAGACATTTTGACAAAACAATTATTATCTCGAAAATATAATTTTTCGATGTTCCCTTATTAGAGCTTTTTTGTAGAGCAAAATGCTATGGTTTTGCTCAATTTTTTTAATCAAAATAGTTTCAGCCGTTTTTGAGATATTTCGAAAAAAAGAAGGAAAGAAAACACTTTTTTCATGCACGATTAGAATACTTGACCATACCCTGTATGGTAAAGTAAAAAGCGAAACAGAATCATGTACTGTCTGTCATTTCATGATTTAATAAACTCATTATAATACTAAATGATAGTGTTTGAATATTATTACCATCTCCTGTTCCTAAAAAATATCTGTTAATCTAGCATATATATGTTACAATAATTTTATTTTTATTTTCAAAAAAAAATTCTCACATTTTGAACTTTCTAATGGAGGTGGAGGAGAGAGAGGGTTCAGGGAGCAGATGAGGTGGTCCAGGGGGCGAAGCCCCTTCGCCGAAGGCGGGCATCGCAGCTAGTTTATAAATACAATTTTTATATTTTATCAAATTTATTTACATGTTTAACTTTCTTTCACTCCAGTTGAGTCAAAAGAAGTGTAGTATCTAATATTTAATAAAATTAGTTAAAATATAAATGAAAAATAATAGAATTAAAAAATAAATAGTATGAAAGCCGTAAATGTATGAAATAAAAACAATTATAAAAAAAATAATTAAATACAAAAGCTAGTTTGATTTATTCAAATCAACTGATAATAACTCTTGTATGATTTGGCGATCCGTTCTATTAATACTGTTTATGTTTACATACAAACATATATCATTTATGTGATTTTTTAAAGTAAATATCTCAGTAAATTCGACGGTCAATGATGTATTTTATTGCAAAAAAAGAAACCTGCATGTTTCAAAAAGCTAATTTTTAGTTTTTTTAGCTTATCTCATATCTATAATTCAAGAAAGTGTCAAGATCTTAATTTTCCATAAGACTGAGAAAATGTTTTTATTTTCAAAAATTTGCACGCTAATGTGTTATTGAAACTTCACCAAAGCATAGATAGAGACTTAAACTATTATAAAAAATTAAGGTATTTAACATTGGGGGCGAAAGGACCTCCTTAAGTAAAATGGTGGAGGGACCAAGTAAACTGATTGCCTAAGGTCTCCATATTTCCCTAATCCGGTACTGATGGGTGTTCTAGGTATATCTATATAGATATTTTTTTAGATCAGTGATCCTTAATCCGAAAGTCTCAGTCATGCGCATTTCTCTCTTCCTGTTCCTGTTCCTCTCCCTTCTATTTAGCATCTGCTTTGCTCCATTCATTCCCTCAGGTTCAAATGTATCTGACCAATAGAGTGTGAAGTGGAAACATAACAATCGGCCAGAGCTGCAAGTTTACATTCTGGCTCTCTCAGCTGATTACCGCGTCGGAAGAATCAGTACCCAGCAAAATTAAATAATGCCATAATTAACAATTAAAGTCCTATCATTTTAGAATCCTATTAATAAAAGTGTAATTACTTTTGATAATGTTCTTATAATGGATGGGAGTTTATTAAAAAATTATTTACAGAAAAATAGTAATAACAGGAATCCTATGTTGGAATATTTAATTGTATATACTCACATAGATGTATTATTTAATTAAAAATTCTACATAACCTTGTAATTTAGAACTAGAAATAAATGTAATATTGTTTTGAACTTATGACCTTTGCTGGGGTCAGGAATAGAGGCATTTAGGCGTAACCATAGCAACTTTGCAGACACGCACGCGCGAAAATATTTATTTACATAGATGAGACAATATTAATTAAAAGAAGCATCCCCGACTTATCAGATTTCTGTCTAAATAAAATTATCCTTTGTTGAATATGTATAATGAGATTATGCAAGGAATAAATGGATTCACGGAAGCCACTGGACGTTATGAAAATTGTTCGGTTGGAAGTCGATAAATCTTTTAGTTATCATGTTCGAAATGAAGCTTTCTTAAATTAAATGAAGTATAGAATTTATGAATTATAATTTCAATTTGAGCAAATAAACTATGAAATTTTTCTATTTTGAAGCTATTTAGATCCATTCAATTGTGAAGGGATGATCTACGATTTTCCTCTCTGTCCATCATCATACTCTTAATATCATTATACCTTTTCCCTATACTATAGATACCTACTATTATGGTGATCGTTCATACGAGGTGAATTCAATAATTCCACCTAAAGCTCTCTTAATCGTATGTTTCCTATATTCGATTCAATCGCGAATTGAATGCTGGTGATTTTTCTCAAATATTAAGTGACAATAATATCAGAACTCATATATTTCTAACTGGAAATAATGAAGTTAGAAATATATAAGATAAGATATTATTTTCACTTAATATTTGACAAAAATCACCTGCATTTGATTGGCGATTGAATTGAATATAGGAAACACACGAATAATTAATGGCAAGCACCTAACATACGTGCTAACAGATCGGGCGCTCTGGACTGGGAGATTGAATATATAACATCTCAGATTTCAAATTCATTTGGTGATCCATCCAAGTGTCATGCGGGCTAAACGCAATAATGACGTTGGATTATAGCTAAATGGATCATATCTTTTTTCATTCTCTCTTGGTCCAGACTTAAGACTCAGCAGACTCCAATAGCTTCAAACAGCAGTAGTCTCGCGATATATATCTTGTTCAAAAAGCGCGATCAAAACAATTCTCATTAATCTGTTAATTATTCTTTAATATATTAATGGGAAAATTATAAATTTATAAAGCTCTCTTTGTAAGAAACACGCGGTTTTCGAACGCCCAGTAGTCTTTCGCTGTCAAATTGGATAACTATCAAACTAACGCTTTCACCAAGTCGTTTATCCCTATGACTTCCAGAGAATGGACCTTGTCGCTACCTGCCACCGTCTTCCCCGTGGCCTATAACCTTTAGCTGCTTAAGACCCCCATCCACGATACCTTCAACTCCTACCGAAAATTTCTTTCTTTTTACGATGGAGGGGCCAATCCAGGCCCTTATGGGGCAGCCCCTTCTTGGTGTAACTACTTCTCGCATCAATATCATAAAAAAATACTATAAGTTTCTTGTTATGATCATATTGTATAAGAATGAAGTTTTAGGATAGTCATTTCAAAGAAATGTCAGCAATTTTACTTATAATATTTTTGCATGAAAAAAAATAAATGTGAAAATAAAAATACTTCTGATAGCGAACGCCCAGCAGCCCGTCTTATGTTTGTAAAAAAACAAAATTAATTTATGTACATTCTTGCTGCAATGTGATTTATTTTTATTAAACTATAAAATAATTGTTATTTTCTAGCTATTTTAATGTTTGCTCATGGGAATTTGTAGCTGTTACACTTTTCAAATACTATTTGTCCAAAGGACTGATAAAGACACAAGGATGTCGAAAGGTCTCTTTTTAATGGACAATAAATCTAATTATATAAAAGAGGTTTTGATATTGTTGTGTCATTATCCGCCCTTCCGACAATTTTAAACAGTATTATAAATACTTTGTTTATTAATCATTTTTTTTTGCAATATAATATTTTTATTTTTATGTCATGATCACATAAAATTTTGGTCAATAAAATCTATATATATTGTAAAAGGCAACAATATTTTATATTTTCTTTTATTATTAAATAGATAGCCAGCTACCTATAATTCGGATACGAACTCTCTCATTTATATAAGTAAACAATTCCCATGCAGTCCTCTATTTATTCCTACACTCAAAGGGCTATTATAATACTTAGCAAACCCCAAACATGAAAGTAGCAGCTGTTTGATCTGAGAATCTGAGATAGCCAACTTTCTACAAACACTGTGTGTTAGCATATTTATAGTCTTCCTAATCTCAGTCGAGTTGCGTGCATTCCATGGTAATTGTTTGGAAAGGCCTAAAAGGAGATACTAGTACATTACGACTTTCTATTTTTACTAGAAACTCAACAGCTATACTCCTTAAGATTATAGCCAGTATAGGCAGAAACTGTTAAATTAAATATTTATAAAAATGTAGTATTTATTTCATGTTATCAAGACTTTTTTAATTTAGATCAGGGGTGTACAACTTTTTGACTTATACGGGCCACATTTTAAAGAAAAAATTGTCCCGGGCCTCAGTTAAAATATACTAATTCTACCGATTTTCTTGATCAAACTAGATAGTTGTTAATATTAAAAAAAAAAATAATTACTGATTGTTAAAATAAATACAAATCTTTTATAAAACAATCTTTAAACGTTTAATCAAACCCGAAAATTTCGGGAGAGTGTCTCCCTTTCTCAACGGAAAATTTTCAACTAAGCCTAGCTAATAAATATGTGTTTATTAATTGAAATTTTATTATTTCATCGGTTCATTTTATAATTATATATTTTTACTTTTCAATCAACTATAAAAAAATAATCATGAAAAATATTACAGTCATGCAAAAAATGTATAAAATATAATCAGGAAACGTTTTCAGATAAAAAGCTAAAATTTGGTGCATTGTAATGCAAAATGTATAGTTGCGTACCATTTTCAGCTCATTAACTAAAACCTTTCAAGATTGGCATTTTGTACTCTCAGAAACCGTTTTTAAGTTAAAAGCTAAAATTTGGTGCATTGTAAGATATTTGCGTACCATTTTCAGCTCATTAACTAAAACCTTTCAAGATTGGCATTTTGTACTCTCAGAAAACGTTTTCAGGTAAAAGCAAATGAAAATAATATGTATCTTATAAAGTGATATTTATTTTTTACGTAATTGATATTTTTTCATCAGAGTAAATAAAAAATATTCGAGAAAATATTTTTTTTTGCAAGCTAATCCGCCAACACGTCTCAACTTGTCCATGCGTGTCTCCTCTCGTTTGAAATGGTCTCAAGCTTCCTCGAGAAATCTATTAAATATTTGTAATTGGAAATAAAGAAAACGGGCAATTCTAGAGCAATTGAGTACTAATACTATCTAATGCAGACCTGGCCAACCTGAATTGCACCGTATGCCGATTGACGACTTAAAAATTTCAGAGAGCACTTAATAAATTAGAATAAGTAATTACAATTTTTTAAATATTTTTTTTAAGAAATCTGCCTTTACAACGAATTTGGCAATTATAAATTAATATTAATTTGAATGTAGCGATACACTGAAAGTGTTCAATCCGTGTAAATGTGGAAAAAAACAATACTACAATCTATATATATATAAAATTAAGGTTTTGTCTGTACATTGGTCCAAATCACGCCAAATTTTGGTTCCACACGTTTCAAGAAAAGTTATGAACGAAAACACCCTCAACAAAATTCCTGTCTGTCTGTGTGTCTGTATGTTTCCGTGGGTTCCGCGAAAAGTTGCTCACGATTCACGTAAAAACGGCTGAAGGGATTATTATGAAATTTCATATTTACATCAGATGTCTTCTAACTTACGTTTTTAGCAATATAACGTTTTGATATTTTGACGCCAAAAGGAGGTTTGGGGGGGGGGGGGGCGCACGAATGAAAATTATCAAATAACTCCTAAACTATTAACTCTACGGCAAATTTTATTATGAGCAAAGTAGTAGGGGATTAGATTTCTGCAACGTTTGTATAAAAAAACTCCCCCTAAAACCACCCAAAAAGGGGGGCGGGGGGGGGTCAAAATATGAAAATTCTTGCTCTTGGACCAAACTCAACCAAATTTTGTATACATAACCTGTGGGTAACTAGAAGTGTAGAAATGCAACAACTAACGACCCAAAATGGGGAGGGGGGTCAAAAAATGAAAATTCTTACCCTTAGAGCCAACTTAACCAAATGTTATATACATAATCTGTGGGTCACTAGAAGACTAGAAACGCAAAAACTGGGTGCGGGGGTGGAGTGATGGTACGGGTGCGGAGGTGGGTTAGGGTATGGGGTACGGGGGGTCCAGGGGTTGAGGGCGCGGGGGGTGGAATATGGGTGAGGGAGTAAGACGGAGTAGGATGAAGGGGGTGGTGCGGCGTGGAGTCCGGATGGCGTAGTGGGTGTAGGGGTCCAGGGGGCTAGGCGGGGGTGTGGTGTGTGGAGGTGGAGGGCACGGGGTGGGGTGCGGGGGTGGTGGAGCAGGGTAGAGAAGGGGTTGAGGGGTTGGGGGCGGGAGTGGAGGTCGCGGGGTGCGGGTTTGTGTTGTGGGGGTGGGGTGTGAGGCTGGGGTTCGTGAGTTGGGGGTTCAGATGGCGTGCCCCCTGGCTAGCAAAAGGGCCGCCGAAGGCGGGCCTTGCAGCTAGTCTGATATGAAATGAAATGAAAACACACATTGATCCAACAACAAAATATATTTGTATGGTAAAATAAACATAAAATTTCAAAATTATTAGTTAAGTAGAATAAACCATTTTTTTTTTTTTTTTTTTTTTTATATCGTATGGATATTGAGAATGGCTTTTTCTTTTTTTCTGTCTGATATTTACGTTTCTTTTTGCTTACTTAATTTTTCTAAAACTATAGGTATCATTAGTTGAAATTTATTATTAGATATTATTTAATATGTTATTCTTCAATATCCATACGATATTGACTCCATGAAAAACATTTATAATTAAAAAAAGACTGATGATGAAGACCAAGTCTTCGAAACTATAGTCTCAAACAAATAAATAATATATATACAGATATATCATCTCGATATATATGTGTATGTTTATTTGCATCAAGCAGAGGACAACCTCTTTGTTTCTCTTTGTGAATCAACAACTCTGCTACTTTCGGCAAAACAAAAACTTTTCAATTAAATTAAATTAAAGATTAAGGTAAAAAGATAAATCGAAAACTCTCTAAAAAATAAATATATTACCAGATTATGCACAGTTCGCCAGGAAGCCGAAGTAGTGATTCATCTAAAAATTCGTGTTTAAAAATGTTTGAAGCACTGAGAAAAATCAATTAAAAAAAATTATGTGTATTCATACTGTTCATATTGTGTATCATTGAATTTTCAAGAATGGAAGAGCATAGAAATCTTTTCCTGGGGTCAAAAAATTCCTATTTCCAAAAGAAACAAACTGTTAGTTTTCGGGATTTTTAATTTCAAATCTTCAAGATAAAAAAATACATTATAATAGGAAAAAAAGATTGACAAGTTGTTGAACGGGTGACAATAAGGAGATGGAAAGTACAAAAGTTTCAATAAATAAGCACATTCTAAATTAAACCGCTTGCTGATAAAAAATTGTGAATTCACTAAAATATGAGGAGTATTAAATATGTTTTTACTTTTTCATACGATTATGAATCCAATACTTATTTCAATAATAAAATAAAATATACATATAATTATTTAATGAACTTATTTTCGTTCCTCAGATGGCCACGCAGTCGTGGCCCTCTTTCAAATTGTAATTAAATAAAAATATTTTTATTCTATTTGTAGGTTTGAGAAAAAGTGAAATAATCTATATCACGAGGTCAAGTCAAAATATTTTAATATTAATCGAGTTTTCGGGGAAAAGGCGAAAAACATATTTTTCCATGAGAAAATTCTCGAAATTTTATTTAGATAGTAAAAAACAAATAACGATTTTTTATAACGTTTAGTAAAATAATAAGAATGGAATCATGAGATCCGACGAATCCTAGAGCCTAAAAGTTATGCAATCAGATAGCTCCGCTAGAATTGCTTTTCTCTACCCTACAGGCAAACTTGGAAACTACTTCTAGCCCCCATTCAGGGAAGATTAGGATATAAAAGAGAAACTGAAGTAGATGGAGTACAGTTTGTGATATACTTCTATCGATAATAGAATGCGAGAGGAGTAAGAGGCCACACAGGTAGGGTCGCTGTTGCTTTAATAGATCTCTCTTTAACTGGGATAGTAAAAGGGACCCACATGCTGAAGTTGGATTTTAGCTCAGGGTAGAATTCAGAAGAGAAAGAATCCATGGAATAAGCCCCTACGTAGGATTACTACTTTGTTTCTAGTTCAAAAAACTAGTATTCGGGGCTAGATTAAATCTTGAAACGAACATTTTTTATAAAGAGATATCAATGAGGTTGTCATCTAACGTTCATCAGTCCTTTTAAAAAGACTGATGAAGGTCAAACCTTCTAAAATCTAGTCTCTAACAAATAAATTATATATGAATATTTAGCTTATGGTACTATAGAAGTCAGAAGAGAAAGAATCTATAGAATAGACATCTAAGTAGGATTACCACGTAGCTTCTAGTTTGAGAAAAAAGTTAACCAGGCTAGATTAAATCTAGAAATGAAAATTCTTTATAAAGTTAAATCAATGAGGTTTTCATCTGCTTGGTGTAAATAAATAAATAAATATATATTGGGTTAAAAAAGAAATATACATTAAAAAATACAAAAACAATTAATAAACTATTTCAACATATTATCATTTACTTAACTTTATTTTAGAAACCCCAAATCCGGCCCTTGAAACTTTTCCATCCGACTCCCGGCTACTACAGAATTAATTCACAAACATTCACTATATTAAATATTAATTAAATGAGCAATTCTTCTTCTTCTTCTTAGAGTGCCACATTCGAAACGTGTCGGCGCCTCTCCACATATACCTGTGCTGAGTGTGTTTAGTTGTTTTACACAGATATACGGGACCTACTTTTTAACGCCGGTTCCGAACGGCTAATTTGGAGAGGTTTACAGGCAATTATACTCTTGGTAGGTTGCCATTACTTTTCAAGAGGAGGCGACTGCAAATATCTATCTGCCGAGATTCGGTCTCGAACCAGTGAACTTCGAGTCAGCGACCCAACACTCTATCCACTGACCCACAGTCGCAATTCTTCTATATATGTATATATATCCAAATTTTTGCAAACTGTCCCATTTGAGTGATGATTTGAATCTAGTCGAAACTTGTAAAAAAAAAACGGATTTTTTTAAATTAATTCTCCGACTGGCGCATTCTAAAAGAATATTCCAATTGGCCAGACATACCTCTGAAGCCTTATCAAGAAGTTTCTACCCTCCTTTTCAAGATGCAAGGTGACCCGGACTAGGCGGGTTTCACCTTTTTGAATTATAATTATTAATATAAATTATATTGGTCGATTTATTTAAGAAATGTAATAATTTTTATTAACATATTCCATTTTAAATTCTTAATATGAAAAAATTAGTTAATATCAATAAAATTATAACTAAAGTAATTTAATATTTTTTCGTCAGCGAGCTGCTTGAGCTGAAATTTGGTATCTAGAGGCAATATTTTAAAAGAAATTTGACTTTAACTATTCAGAAGCTTCGTATAAAATTTTTATATTTTATGAATTTGTAATCTGGAAATTAGACAGCCAAAAATCTAATCAAGTTATCCTAGGTTCGTGATCCGGACAATCACACAAACAGACATCAAAATAATGTTCTGATACTCGCAAGCCGTTTAACACGTGGTAGATGTCTTAACTTTGATTTCGTAGATGAGCCCCAGGATCTTGAGCCGTATTTGTATTTTGTATTTATATAGAATGAATCAAATACACACTAAAATTGCGACAGCCTGAGACTCTTCTACGAAAGTAAAATCACAACAGCTGCCCCATGCAGAACGCCTGGCGCTTGTCATTTTAAAACATTATTATTTACTTTCATTTACACAGTGAAGCATATAAATATTCCATTTCGGGAGGTTCAATTTGAAAATAGCTTCCGGTATATGTAAATACATATCTACATACTTACAGAAAGTGATATTATGTATAGTATTAGTTTATATTTTTTCCTTGATAAATAATTAATATAAAATTCTAATAAAGAAACAATATTCAATTTTTCTTTCAGATCGGTATCTAATTGTTGTTCTAGAATATTCAATTAGAGAGTTTGCAAGTAGAAAATTTATTTCTAATGAAAATGTAGTCGAAAATAAATAATAATAACGTACAACACCGTATTGCACCGTTTAATACTGTATAGTGCCGTACAACACCTTATAATACCGTATAACCCCGAATAATGCCGTACAATTGGCATTGCATGGTATTATACGACACGATAAGCCATTATACGGCATTACACGGTATTATACGGCATTACATGGTATTGCACGGCGTTATACGGTATTGTACGACAAAATACGGTGTTGCACGGAATTATACGGTGTTGTACGGAACCATACGGCAGTGTACGGAATCATACGGTATTGCACAGAATCATACGGTATTGTACGGAATCAGACGGTTTTGTACGGCATTATACGGTTTTGTACGGTATTATACGGTTTTGTACGGTATTATACGGTTTTGTGCGGTATTATACGGTTTTAGGCCATTTGAGCCTTTATTTTCTTAAAAATTTTTAAATTTATATTCGGCAGACGGTATAATACGGTATTGTACGGTATTACACGGCATTGTACGGTATTACACGGTATTGTACGGTATTACACGGTATTGTACGGTATTATACGGTTTTAGACCATTTGAGCCTTTTAATAATATTATTTTCTTTAAAAATTTAAAATTTATATCCTGCATCTAGGACCCAACAGGAGTGTACTTTCCTTTACCGCTAAAAAATTTTCATCGACTTTTTAGCAACAAAAAAATATGTCGGCTCTAAGAGTAGATGAAATGAAAAAATTATTTAGGGTGCAATAGAATCGAGTTTCATCTCATGTATCATTGTTTCGTTTCATTCTGTTTTTTAACTATTTTTCTTAATCGAGATGCCGAATCTATCAACGAATATATATATATATATTTTAATTTCTATTATTTTGACTTGGCACTGAAGCCAGTATTATAGAGAGACCATTGGCGCCCCGAAATGAAGCGTAAACATGAATTAAAGATTATATTTATTAGAGTAGCTATATATTTTTTTAATCTTTCTTAATTTGAATAACCATTGTGCTCAGGAAATCACCTCGACTATAGGGCTTCGAAATATTTGTTTAAAAAATTATTATAACGAAAAAGTAAAATCACCTTTTGTTTTTAATTCCTTCGAGAACTGGACATTGAAGTGGTTTTTTTTTATCTTTGGGCAGCCTTTCATCATTTCAGTATTTCCATATCTTCAAAACCTTAAATTAATTTCTTTTTAATTAAGTAACAATATTGAACCAGGTATGTAATTAATTAAATTGCCTAATTTTAATATTTAATAGTAGGTATTTGTAATGAACTATTAGTGGGTTTTAAAATTGAAAAACCAATTAACTAATAAAAGGAAATTATATTAGTATGGAATTGGCAGTGTTTCACAAAGTTGTCCAACCTAATATAATTTGTATAATGTTTCACTATAAAAGATCACCGCGTTCCCTAAGATTGATTAATAAAAGGAAATTGAATAAAAATATAATTACGCATTTTTATTGACACAATCACATGAGACTAATTATTTGAATGAATAAAAAACCCATCAAATTAAACGTGGCCGAAGATGAGACCCTGACAGATCGAATTGTCAACCCACAAACCCCCAACCCGTGAATTTCATCGAAATGGTTAGAGCCGTTTTCTAGAAACCGATCGTATATGTATATAAATATATATACAAGAATTGCTCGTTTAATATGATAAGATACAAACTATAAATTTATAAGTTACATCTAATTATTCTCCGCCAAATAAAAAATCGTATTAAAATTTAAATCAGATTAATTCAAGGAGGGACAAAAAAAGTTTAAAAATAAAAATTAGTAAATTTAAATATATATATATATATATATATTTTTTTTTAGAAAACCTTAATTATTTTTTTACCTGTCGATACTGTCTCTCTCACTCTATCATTTACAATGTGATCGCGCGATTGTTTTCGAGAATTTTATTCCTGGGCTTCTCAAATATATTTTTTTAAGCTTTTATTATTTATTATAATAAACTACACATTATTCTAAGTTTCAACTTTCTCAAATCATTAGCTGAAAGAAGATTGCTAAACCGCTCAAATTTACATAAAACGTATCAATTCTTGAACATTTATTTATTTTTTTCTAAAATTTTCAAAAAAGTCATTTGCTGAAATCTATTAAGTTAACTAAATCACTCAAAATTAAACTAATTATTTTTACTTTCACATTTATATTCTATAGAATATAATGGGAGAGTATTGCGATGGCCAGTCTGCGTCCTGACTCTTTGAGAGCTTGTATCTCAGAGATGAAAAAAGTAAATTTAATTTTGTAACTTCAAGGTGGAAGGAATCGTTGCCCTTAATAGTTGGAAACCGAATTTCGGACATAAAACCGGAAATTGTGGTCCCCATAGGACAAAAGGGGTCCAAAATTAATTGCTCAGTGTGTACGTACGTATGTAAGTGTGTACCTCCCCTGCGTTTCGCAACCATAAGTCTCAGAGCTGCAAAATTCGAAACTTAGCTCGATATAAGCTAGAAGGAGCAAGCTTTTGGTTGAAATCAGAAAACCGGAATTCGACATTTACATGAAAGATTTTTCGTTTTTTTTTTTTATTTTCTCAAAAACGGCTCTAACGATTTTTTTAAAAATTAGTACATTTATCAAATATCATGAGTTATTAGTTGTGTCAAAGTTTTAATCCGATTAAAAAAGAGGAAAGGGTTGTAAATTAGGAGTGTCGTAAAATAAATATTTTAATCGTTCATATCTCGTCTTCGGAAAGTCGCAGAGCTTTGAAATTTAAAACTTAAGCTATCTAGAGGCGACAGGAAGTATAACAACATTTTGTCCGAAATTCGAAACTTAAGCTTGTTTTAGGCTAGAAGGAGTAGATCAAGATTTATGTGCATTGCTGGGCTGGCCATCTTCGACAAATGACCTCTTTGAAGTGGCCAGTCCATTTTAAACTAATAATAAGAATTTTTTAGCATTTAATGATAAATTTTATTTATATATATATATATATATTTTGTTTCTAGTATTCATTTGTTTTTTTATTAATAGCATTGCACAGTTGTGGGGCGCTTTTTGCGCTCCCAACACTCTGGCCTCGGTTCTAGAGTTGTGTCATAGGCGCCCATAAATGTACTTTAATCACAAATAGCCACAACATCTGGCATTATTATTTGGACGGCTGATGAGAAGTTGCACTCTAATCTGTAAAAAATCTGTTTTCTTTTTGTAAAGGGCTGCCCCCCTCTGCGTGGCGCAATAAATCAGTCTATTGAAATCAGAAGACCGGAAGTGGACATTTACATGAAAGATTTTTCATTTTTTTTTCATTTTCTCAAAGACGGCTCTGACGATTTTTTTAAAACTAGTGTATTTATCAAGTATCATGAGTTAATAGTTGTGTCAAATTTTTAAAAAAATTGTTGGAGCCGTTTTTGAGGAAATAACAAAAAAAACGAAATAAAGGAAGGGGGTGTAAATTGGTAGTGACGCGCGAACTTCAAATAAATGAAAATGTGAAAGTTGTGTGGTGAACGCACCAGTTGATTTATTCACCCAATGGGCAGGACAAGTCATTTTTCTCAAAGACCTTTTTTAACCGACTAATCATTTCGATAAATACTATAATATATATTTTTCTTCCGAAACGTTTGAATTATTACTAAACGTTTTATGAATATTTTTCTAAAGAATTGTATTTAAATAAAAAATTATTAAGAATTAATTTCAAAATACATATTATATACCTAGATCTCAAATTTGGGAGAAAATATTATGATAGTTTTTTAATTAAACTAATTATTAAGAGGCCGTTGAAAAAATAAATCATGTGTTTGAATCAAAACAAAACATATGGTTGATTAAATAAATCACAATTAAAATAAACAGATTACCGAGTGAAGCTTGGTCTGCCAGGTACTATGAATTAATTATGCAAAAACTATTGAACAAGGGTTCGTTTTAAGTTATCGAAAGATTTCTCATTTTAATTCCAAAGTAAGAAAAGAACAGAAAACTAATAAACCAGTATCATCTGTCATGGGAAGCTGAACAATAATGAAAAAAACCCATCAATGTTAAATACAGGCAACCAAACCTAATTTTGACTTCTACGTATTGTACCTTCTTGTATGTATGCTAATATTATAAAACCTCAGCACCAAGTTAATGAACTGGCTGGCTTGTTTCAATTGAAAGAGCAGCTCTGAAGTAGGAAAGAGTACAGGGATGAAATGCGTTGAAATTTTAATTAATTTTTTTATTTACACTATGAAACGGTCTTATCCGAATAAATTCTTTATAAATCATCACAGTCATTTCTAAAAGCCCTTCATGTAATAAAACAAACAGAGAACACATTTTTATTCATAAATTTATTAAAACAATTTGGAGTTTTGGCTTCTGTTATACGCAATTCTACATATAATTTATATTTAGGGGAGACCGGGTCTAGTTGATACACTTTTTACTTCCTGATTTTTGTAATTTTTTCCTGTCATCATTTTGAAATAAAGTAGGTGTAATTCGTAACTATAACTATTTGGCTATAACTTGTGATATTTAAATTCTTTATAAAATTAAAGTTGTCTTGTCAAAAAAAAGTTTTAAAAAATTTGCAAGATGTATCAACTTGACCCGGTCAGGGTCAAGTTGATACGCATTTGAGTAAGCTAAAACGGTGTCAGGAATTAATAAAATAATAGACAAAACAGAAATATGAACAAGTTTTATTGTAACTATAAAAGATATTTTAAAATCTACAACATTTTGGGAAAAATGAAAGCTGTAACAATCATTGATTGTGACCGATCTGATCTGATCTGATCTGATCTGATCTGATCTGATCTGATCTGAAGAGGAATTTGGGTCTGATTGACAGTTAATAAAAGTGTAAAAGGGGTTGTTCTCTGCACAGGCGATGTGTTCCCTTCTTGCAGGAAATACACTGGATCCAGTCTTGGCCAGGTTTGGATGAAGAATAACTCTTGAAACGCTTGTCAGTTAAGTTGTAACACCGTATCAATTTGACCAAAAATAAGCGTATCAACTTGACCCAAACGTCGCCATTACACTAAACTCTAAAATACGTGAAACCGGAAACAGTTAGAACAAAGTTAAAAAAGTGAAATTCTTACCTTTATAACATGTAACAAGGTGATGTCGTCGATAACACAATTTACGAACAAATTAACTTACAATAATAATCGAAAAACAGTAGTGAAAATTTACTTTCGACGACGAAAAACAGTTTTTAGTTCACAACTAACAAAGCGAAGCAACCTCCTCCAAGTCATCACGCGTGATTGCAGAGTACCAATCGGTTGTCTAGCCAAGCAAGTCGCCACTTGTCTGTGTCTATGCATTAGGAAGTGTTTTGGCCTGTATCAACTAGACCCGGTCTCGACTATCATTAAAATACAAAATCAAATTTTAGTGATTTTTTTTTTTACTTAATTTTAAATTTCAAAACACGATACGTTTTCATTCTAGAGCCGCCCTATTAATTAATACATGATAAACTTAAAATAAATTGTTTATTTTTATCTCTATATTATGACATCGCCTTAAAATCCCAATAAAAACATTCAAAAAATGATGATTTCTGAATTTTTAAACCGAAATTTCTAAAGCTAGAGAACCCAAATTCTAAGCACTTATTTGCATTAGAAATACAAAAGGTTTGGCACAAAAATGAACTTTTTTCGACTTTCCTTTCTTGAGCTATCGTGGGTATCGGAATCCAAACACATGACAGAAAAAAAATGAGTAATTGAAAATTATTTTTCTTTACGTTTCAGACATATTTAGACACAATGAGAAAAAATAAACAGGTGTGCTCACCACACGACTTTAACATTCTCACTTATTTGAAATCATCGCGACACTCCTAATTTACACACCCTTCCTTTATTTCAATCGAATTAAAATTTATACAAGACTAATAATAAGTCATGAGACTTGATAAGTACACCAATTTTAAACAAAAATCGTTAGTACCATTTTTGAAAAAATAAAAATAAACGAAGAATCTTTCATGTAAATGTCAACTTCCATTGTTTCAATTTCAATTGACTGTGCTTGTTGCGCCACGCAGAGGGGGGCAGCCCTTTACAAGAAAAAGAAAAGGTTTACATTTTATATACAAAAAACGCCAGCCGTCAAAAATTATGCCAGATGTTGTGGCTTGCATCCACTAAAGTTAAATGGGCGGTCTTAAACAAATATTTTAATATGTACATTATGAAAAGTTAAAATTAAAATTATTTACAAGTTTGTTAAAAATTTAAAATTATGTACACATCTCTTTAGGAACGAGGCCAGATAATTGGGGGCATTCAACACACCCCGCAACAGCTCATAGAGAGTCTTTTAGTTCATTAATTAATTTTGGCCGGGCCCCGTCCTAAAGGTCCGCCTCATGAAAGTGGAGAAATTAAAAATGGAGCCTATCATCGCCCTGAGCGTCATTTTATTAAGAGTATTTTTGCAGACACCCAGGGCGCTCAGGTCCCTATAAAAGCTTGATGTACTCCTTCTAGCCTATATCGAGCTTAAGTTTAAAATTGCGTAGCTCTAAGACTTATGCTTGGGTAACGCAGGGGGTACATAATTATGTACGCACTGACCAATGAATTTTTTGTCACTTTTTGGCTTTTTTAGGGACCAAAATATCCGGTTTTAAACTATTAAGCTAAATGTCACAAAATGAAATTAACTTTTTTCATCTCTGAATCTATAGAATATAAATGTGAAAGTAAAAATTTGAGTGGATTTCGAGCTCGTCGAGTAATTTGTGGTTTTTTTTTTTTTTAAAAAAGAAAAAGTGCAAGCTAGTTTTGCATACATTTCATAAAAAGGATCAATCGAGCAGAAGTAATTAAATAGTCCATAATATATTATCTATCAGACAGGGTAAATCTATTTGCATGAGTACAATTATCTTCCAGATGGATGGAGACAAATCATTTATTTTATAAATAATAGATAGAATTAAAATTGTTCACCTAGAAAAGCAATCCCTCAACCATATTATAAACACCTACTACCAAAACCAAATTTTCCAAAAAATATCTTTATTTCTAATAATTTTTGCTCGTCCCTTTCACATTTGTAAATTTTATATATATATATATATATATATATATATATGTTGGCTTTGGGATATTACCGCAGTATTAATCAGTTTTTAATAGAAAATACGAAATATGAGAAAAATAGATAATTTAAAATAGTAAATTTAACGAAATAACTAAAATATAAACTTTGAAATTTTATATTTTTCATATGTAATTTGTACCGAGGCAGATCCTTGAAAATTAATCTGCCTACTTTCATAGGATGAAACTTCTCTTTATTATTAGTAATGTTTTCAACAATTACAAAAAACGGCCCAGGATCAGTTCTTGGATATTTGTAAATAATGATTTTAACTTTAATTGAAGGATTAGGTTCGCTTTGTTGTTGTTAACTGTTTGTTTCATTAGAAGCCAGGTCATTAGGATTAGTTATTGAGATATTACTTATCTCTGATTCAGGTTCAGTTGGCTGGGCAATCAAATCAACATCTTGGTTAATAAATGAATGCTCAGGGGGGCCCGGAGCCTCCGGGACCACTCCAACATTCATTAGGATTTAAAGGAGACAATAAAAGACTGTGGTTTCTGCTGGAGAAATATTTTTTTAGTAACAGGAATAGTAGGGAATGGGATAAAATTAAAAACACAGTTTTTTATTAATTGGTCCAGACGTTACGTCAATTTATTCTGACTTCCTCAGTAGCCCATTTGATCACTCGTTGTCAAAAAACAATTTCACAATACAAAAGACATTTTTTTTTAATTGTTAAAGGAAAGTCGCTTCCAAGATTGTTGATTAATTTGAGCCAAGAATATGTTAAAGAAAGATTAGAGATTTTTTGTCTTAAAGTGAAATTGTTTTTTGACTGGTCCTGTGTATTTAATTTTATCCAATTCCCTATCCAATTTACTATGGATACGAATGATGTAACATTTTTTTTTATATAATTAAAGCAAGAAATTAGTATCTCTTTTTGAAAATAAGATGGAATTTTTTTCAAAAATACAACTCGCGGTAATATATTGCATGTCAGAGGTGTTTTGTCCTGAGGGTCGAACTAAGGGAGAGTGTGTTAGTACATGGGTTCAACTCTTAGGGGGACGATCCCTCTGATAATGCAATATATAAATATTCTACTATAAATAAAAATTTAAGACCTCAAAAACTAAATTCTTTTTATAAATAAATGTTTTAATTTATTTATAACGATGAAAATAAACTTTCAATTTAATTCATTAGGATATTAAATTAAGTTTAATGCTTAATAATTATAATTTCTTTATCAAGTATAAATTACGATAAAGAAAATAAGAGACTCCGTAAATCGAAATTATTGACAGAGCGGATATGCGTGCGACCGTTCCTTGAATTGAACCGGATTGAATATGTTGAATATCGAAGATTTTGTTTCGGCTTAAACCACCTTGATTCCATATTTTTAATAGGAAAATCCAGACAGAATCTACGACATTTCTAGAGCCCTTTCACGTGCTGTGGTAGAAGTCTTTTGAAAGACTGAGGGATTATTCTAGTTTGCAAGTTCGTACATGTTAAAATATCAGCCAGGAAGTGTAAACATAACAAAATCAGAATTTTCAAAAAATCAAAATAACACTAATCAATTTTACTTAGAGAAAGTGGTGTAGGTTTTAGGTGAAACATGATATTAATTAATAAAGTAAAGGGTGTGTAGTTTCACAGTGAATGAAATAAAACTCAAAGAGGTTTATACAAACTCAATATATTTCGGATTATTAGTCCATCATCAGGAGTTTACAGGTTAAAACTAATAATATTTGAACGTGCGATCACAATTTTAACTCCTGATGATGGACTAATAATCCGAAACATATTGAGTTTGTATAAACCTCTTTGAGTTTTATTTCATTCACTGTGAAACTACACACCCTTTACTTTACTCTAATCAATTATAGAAAAAAATAAAAAATGAATAGAAACAGGCTAGACATAGTATCAATTAAGTATCCAGTATTATAGTATTATATATACTATATATATTATAGAAGTTTATAAAATCGATTTCATTTTCCTTTGTTAAACAACTTAATCACGACAGAAAACATCCAATCTACAATCGGCTATGATAAATTGTTATTGTATTTTAAAAAATTCAATAAAAAAAAAATTGTCAAACGAATTTTTTTTTTCACTTTAGACAAAGCATTTCGAGTGAGTGTAGCCCCCCCCCCCCCCCACACACACACACTTAGAACATTTCGAATCAGTTTCTAATTATATGTCAGAAGGGTTGTTTTTTCCCTCCCTCTCGAGAATCGAACCCGAGTGCCAGTAATAGCAATCCAAAAAACTATAATGCGCAACGGCCAAAAATTAATATTTGGTGAATTCGAGATATACCTATCTGTCATTGAATTTCCTATAATTTTGAAATTGACATTTTGTATTAGATATCTTTATTTATTTATTTATTTATGTGAAGAGACGCTTTTAGCATTGGCGATTATAAATAAAATCTAAATACAGATAAAAATTTGACAAATATTGAAGATGATGGAATCCTTTTTGAGTCTTTATTTAATAAGAAAGAAGCAGATCCAATTTATTATTATTTAGAATTAATACAATTATTATTATATAATAATAGTTATGTTTATAAAAATGTGTTTCACTATAAATCTATTTATGATTTGCTAGTAAAAATGATGGTTTATACTTGTACCATATATTTATAAAATATGGGGTCGCGAAACATTTCTCAGTCAAAATGGGGTTGCAAAAGAAAAAAGTTTAAGAAGCGCTGATCTATGCAATAGACGGCCTAATCCAACCAAGCCATTTAACAAAAGAAACAGACTCAATTGAACAATATTACGAACAAGTCATACAAACATTACCCCCTTGAATATTCGAAAAATTAAATATAATATGGAATCTTAAAAAATTCAAAAAAAAAAAATGAAAAGAACCCAGCAATATTTAGAAATACATTTTTAGAAATTAAATCAAGATTTTCTAACTATACCTTTATTTACACAGATGTATCCAAAATTAACAACTTTACTGGAGGCTCGTTTGTAACTAACAACACAGAGAAATCATATAGGTTATCAGACTACTCGACACAGTACTTTTAAAAGGAATTGAATTAGCACTCAAATACATAGTAAAACAGAACTGCAACGAAAATGTTTTAATCTGTACCTAGTTCTCTAAAGGCATTGGAAGTAATGTATTCATTAGCCCCACTAATTCAAAATACCTATCATGAATCTCAATAACAACAATGTAAAAAAAGGAACAGGACTTTGGATACCCGGGCATACTGGACTGCCAGGAAATGAATTAGCAGACAAACTTGAAAAAAAAGGTGCTCGCAAACCAACTTTATATTTCGATATCAATTTTTATAAAAATATTTATATATAAATTTAAGCAATGGAAAGATGAATGGCTTCATCCGAGTAATAATAATTAAAGAAATACTAATCCCTAACATAGGTACACGCCCAAAGTTAATGATTTCAAGAAAAATACAAACAATATGATCACGACGTGCATTGCTTCTTCAGCCATGGCCATCTCCTGAGGAATGAGACCCCTCCTTGTTGCACGACATGTGATAAAGCTATCACCTTTGGTCGCATTCTTGTGAAGTGTCCAGTCTATGAGAGAAAAAGAACCCAAAATAATACGAAACGTAATATAAAATAAATTTTAAACAATACACGAGAAGAAAGCATCAATAATATAATTAACTTTCTAAAAAATATAAGACTCCTGTATCTTGTATGAAAACCTGTGATAACTACATATTACTCATCCATTACACTTATGTATTTTAAACTCTAATCGGATACATTTCTTTTTGGGAAAATTTCTCCTCTTGAGTCGCAATACTCTATTAAATGTGATACGCAATGATAATTTCTCTAGTACTTTTATTACCAGCGTCATTAATTCTACAATTAGAAATTTCATCGTAAAATGGAGAGACAGCTTATAGCTTCTACCCCCGTGGGCTCGTTATCAATGAGGGACCATTATTCTCTCTCATCTATATGCCAGGGTTGTCCAAAAAAATTCAAAAAATATTTAAAGAGTATAATGTGGGTACGGCCTTGTCATCAACTGGCAATATATCCTTTTTATTTAATAAAATAAAGATGTAATAGAACCCCATGAACCAAAAAATATAATATACTTAATTAAGTGCTTTGATAGCCCTAAATTTACAAGAGTTTATGTGGGCTAAACATCTTGCATCTTTTCTTTGGGCAAAAGAGAGCATGAATTAAGTATAAAAACTAAAAAATCTTCAACTCCCCTGAGCTCACATTGAGACAATGCATGGATTTCACTTTGATGTCGCAATCATTCTGATGAAGATCGATAACACATACAAACGTCTTGTGGCTGAGAAATGTTTTATCAAAACCTATGGACAAAGAGCTCTCAATTTCCAAACAGATTCCATAGGGCTAAGCAATGGCTATTTGTTCATTTTGAACAGGTGCGGCCAACCTTTTCAGCAGACGGGCCAAATTTCAGGAATAATATTTCCTGTCGAGCCACGCACCTATTTTTTTTCATTGTGCTTTAAAATGTCTGAAACGCGAAGAAAAATATTTTTCAACTATTATTTTTTTCTCTTTGTGTGTCTGAATTTCGATACCCACGATAGCCCAAGAAAGGAAAGTCAAAAAGTTCGTTTGTATCAATACATAATACTGATTAAATTTTGGAACATCTGATTCAAAAGGCAGAAAATCTTTTTTGAATTATTTTATGGAGATTTTAAGAGGATGTTTAGTATAGCCATAAATGAATAATTTATTTTTAAGTTTATTAATTATGACTAGGGCAGCTCTAGTGTACCGAGTTTTAAAAAAGTTTTCACTTTTTTATTATTTACTGTGCGAATGAGCGTTTCTTTCATTAGAATCTGATCGAAGCAAATAACTACAAAGAGTGCGAATAGAATGATCTCGCTTATTTTAGAACTAAAGTGTATTGCAAGGATGCCAAATACAAGTTCAAACCTGTACTAAATACAAGGTCAAACTTGTTTCATACTATTAGAGATTAATTTATTAATTTCTATTATTCTAGGAATGTCCTTTCGCACTCGGACCAAAACGATACTCGTTATAAAGAGAGAAAATATTCAACTGGACTTATTCAGACAAAAATGTACAAAAGAAATCTTGAAAAAGTGTTGAATTTAATAAAATTTAGTTCACAATTAACTTTTTCCGAGGTAGCACTTGAAAAAATAATAAATTATTTTTTCTAAGAAACTAGACAAAATGACAAACTGACACCTGGACACTTGAACCATACCATCAAACCCGCACAACCCAGATCAAACCGAGTTGTATGGCAAGCATATCTAATAAATAGCTAGATATCACTGTTGTTCACATATGCAGAAGGAAATAAACTGATCTGTCAGATTGGACTTTTTAAACTTTGAAAAAGCTTAATGAACGTAACTTTATTTGAAATCTCACTGAATTAATTTAACTTGATTTTCATTTAATATTCACCTTTATATTATAAAACTAATTTGCATTAGAAAAGAAAAATGTTTCTAGTTCTCAAAGTATATTTGTTTTTATTAGCATAGTATTAGCTAATTTTTAAATTTAAATAGTTATCATACTATCAAATTTCTACAAATACAAAATGAAAGAACATTGGAGATTTTTAGTAGAAAACAAATGGTAAAGAATCAATAATCATAATAAATTTTAAGTTTAATTTTATCATAATATATTTTTTTAAAAAGGAGTAAAGACAAATCTCTTTATTGATCACAAGGGTAATGGAACTGAAAAGATTAGGAACCACTGTACTAGTCAGAAATTCAGCGCGCCTGTCAACGCAACCCGCAATGTAGGGCGTTCTATTCAAATACATACCCTTCGCATTACAGGCGCAGCGCTGAATTACTTCACAAAATCTATCTGGGGGTCACCCTATCATCCAATGCGAAGAGTTCAGATGATATTAATAATACAATAGGGCAAGGGAAGAGAGTGATAAGACAACTTAATTCAGTACTCTAGAATGAAGAATTAGCTAGAAACACCAAAAAAATTATCTATCACTCAATCGTGGAGAGCATAACAACATATGGTGTCGAGACCTGGGAAATTATTAAGTGGAAATCTCAAAGACTACTTGTGTTAGAAAGTAATTTCTAGCGACAGAGCTGCTTAATATCTAAGCTCGACCACGTACGAAACGACACAATAAAAGAAATGATAAAAAATAAAAAAAAAAACATCATAAGCAAAATAGAACCCAAGTGATTGCGATGATCCTGTCACCTGATGAGGATGGACTATAGTCGATGGCCGAAGCGGGTCTAGCAATGGGTTTCTGTTGAGAGAAAGAACGCGGACGACCCCCAAGGACCTGGCATCAAGACGTGCTGAGTTCGATGAATGCCCAAGGAGGGAGATTGGAATGATAGACAGAGGTGAAAAACGGGATGCAATATGCGGAATCAGCCGTAAAAGAGATAGATATATAGTAGCAGCATAGCAGATATATAGTAGAGAAAGCCAAGAGAGTCAAAATAAGGTGATAGATAAAATAGATTTTTACAATCAAAAAATGAAATTTCGACGAAATACAACAGATATAAGCTCTTGATTTTTTTATGTATCCTTTTCTCGAATTTTTCACATTCCTTACCGTATTCCATCTTTTCCTTCTTTTTCTTTTTATGTCCAGTTCAATTCCTTTTTTATTAAAATTTTAAATTCAAGTTATATATATTTATCTACCAATAGGCTTTATTTCATTTTCTTCATATTTATTTATTTTTATTTTTAATGAATTGTATCGGAGAATGTAATATTGGACCGAACTAATTTTTTGAACTTTTATTTTTACTAATGTTACCATTTTTCATTTTCATTTATTCTTCCAAAGCCTAAAAGTGACTAAGTATATATATATATATATATATATCATTCAAACTTTAATGGATTATTTGTCATTCTGTTGAAATAAATTTAAAAATTTAGATAAATTAAGTATTCTTTATTTTTAAATTAAATTACTAAATAAAACATGTTTTTTTCTTTCTTATATTTCTTCTTATTCCAAACTATTTCCTTACGTTAGTGAATTCGTTGAAGAATATGAGCTAAACAAAATAATTAGATTCAATGGGCCTATTTACCCTTCATTTGCTTTGGATTTGGCGTCTTTGGTTAGGCATGCAAATTTTTTGAAATGACAGAAAAAAATTTATTTACGTTTAACAATATATAATTTTATGTTTTGTACTAAAATATAGTTTTAAATTAAGTTCACTCTAAAACAGGGGTCCCCAACGTTTTTGTATCTAAGAGCACGTTCTAGAATATCAGTCGGGCGGCGGGTACCCTTTATTTTCTCAAGGTAAATTTATAGTTGGACATACAGTTAGATAACAAAAAGTTGACCAGCAAAACAATAGTTTTCATAAAACAAAAAAATTAATGAATATAATTTTTTATAGCAAGAAAATCTGACATTATTTGTTAAAGCATTAAAAAAATTGGGCCCACTGAAATGCTTGATTCATTTTTATAAATTACTGTGAAACAAAAAGTTGGCCTCTTTTCTTAAAATTCTAAATATTCAAGAGAAGTGAAACGCGAGGGGAACTCTCTCTGACTCCAAAAGAGAAGAAAAAGAAGGAGAATCGCCCCGACTCTCTCCGCAGCGAGACGCTTCTCTCTCCAGCAGTTGAGAGAAAAGAGACGTGGAATTGCCTCTACTCTCTATTTCAAATACAGCATAGACACACTTCGTGCATGCGCTATAAAAACTGATGAATAAAATAATATTTTTTTTATTTAATTAAGAGAGATTTTCTTAAATTAAATAAAGGAGCTAAGAGGTTCCACTTCTACGCGCGGGAGTCTCACGCCTATTGTTTATAGATAAATAAAATTGATTTGACGCATAAAAAATGTGAAAAGCCGGAATATTCCGTGCCATTTTATTTTATAGTAAGAATTCAAGAAAAGAAGGTGGTTACATCCATGTATCATGATTAGGGTTCGGAACGATATGTACTAAAAAACAACAAAATATGCATTTAAAATGGTCGAATATGCACTTAAAATATGCATTATAAATCCATAATATCTAGTGCTTGATAGCTTTAAACCGACTCAAGCAAGGTTGGCAAAATATTATTTTACCATCAATCGTAAATGATGCATCGTCCATATTCCACTTATGAAACGTAGCACTTTTAGAGGAATTATTTTTTGGCATTTTCAATTCCAAGAAAATAGTTTAAAAAAATATTATTTTAAAATATTAAAATATATTTTAACAGTGAGAAGGAAGGGGGGGGGGGTCAAATAAAGGTTTGGAACCTGTCGCCTACCCTCTGTGTCTCTAAAATTTTCTTCAATTATTTTTCTGCTTTGCCTACAAACGAGGGTCAAAAATCACACAAATTTGCAAAATATAGCTTTAATAGCTAAATATGCAAAATATGCACTTAAACTCCAAAATATGCATTTATATGCAAAATAAGATTTCTCTGGGTGGGTCCTGATACCCTAAAACGCCCAGATACAAAAGATTAGAAGGATAGCAATCAAGGAAAAAACATGCATTAAATCCGAACCCTAATCATGATATACCTACCATTGTCTTCATAATTAGAAGAGAATGTTTAGGGACGAAATTGGTTTACTGTACATGGTCTTAATTGATTCAAGCGTTCAAAAAAAGGAACCAGTTCTTATAGTTGTTACATTTATACAAATACGTCCATTCTCCTATTTTCAAACACAAATAATAATAATCTCAAGTATTTTCAAAGATATAAGTAGTATGGCATGCGAGTTTGACTCGCACTTGGCGTCTTTTCGTTTTAAAGTACCTCCTGTCTACTCGTCCTCGTGCTCGACATGATGTCACATTTGGCTTGAAAGCTGCAGACTCGAGTTGTGCTCACTTGAGTTTGCTAGTTGAGTTACTCGAGAGGCTTGACTCACTGTAAGCCGACACCAGAAGGAAAAGTTTAAAAGAAATCGAAAAAAGAGAGAGAGATTTTTTGTTATTTATTCCAAAAATAATAACTTCTCCTTTTTTTTAAATAAACATTTTATATGTCAATTTATATAGTTGGAAGTTGACAGCCCTTTGATAAAGTTAACCAGCCCCTCACCGACCCCGGGAATTTCCACTACTGCTTCCATTCTTCCCAAAATAAGAATTAAATGAGATCAAAATATAACATTGTGGTTCATTAAAATATAGGTTAGATAAGGGCATGTTTTATTACATGACGTGTAACGACGAGATTCTCAAAGAATGAGTGCACATAACATAAACGTGTATTTTATACTATTTTTTCTTTTTCGATGATTTTTAGGATTCCGTTCAAAACTAAATGTTAAAATTCCAGATAGTAGTGGTAGACTGAAGATTTCTAAGGGAATCACTATAGGTTGTGATCTACAAGATCTGCGATGAAATGGATAATTTTTAATTATATTTTCCTCAAGAAGAGAACACGAGTGGGAAAATTAGCGATGCGGGACTATCTGTTTAAATTAAGAATAACTAGATATCGAAATTTTACAAATGAAGAATACATTTTAGAGTGAAACATTTAGTGAGTTGTCTATGTCATGGGGATACATTTCGCACGGTGGCCAATTGGCACGGTTTGCTACTTTTAGCCCCGACATGTCATTAAAAGTTATACAATTGAAAATGTTTTGTTTTGTCGAGAGTAGCAGAATTGTTGGTTTATAAAGAGAAATCAATGAGGTTGTCCTCTGCTTGATGAAATAAAGATATATATACTACAGAACCAAAAGGGGGTCGGCAATAGAACTACCCTTATAGAATACATTTTTTCTCCAATAATATTTTTACGCTAGGATATTATTATTAGTATTTAATATAGCATCTTAAATTTATTTGAGAAAAAGATGGAGGGTATCAACCAAATAGGGGTTGATACAAAGGAAAAAAAGCAATCAATACAAAAATCCATGCAAGTTTACAGGCAATCAGTACAAAAATCACAGCAAATAATAAAAAGAAAAATTTCTGAAACCCAGGAAGAAATAAAGGCCGTACAAAGCCATATATCGTATTTAGCCCAAACGCAGCAACAATTGCAAGGGCAATTAGTTGAGATGAAGAGTCAGGCTGATAAAGACCCCAAAGAGACACTAGATGAAATGCAAACAATCAAAATCGTAAATGAACAACAAACAAATGAAGTATCGACAGCGAAATGAGGAAACATAAAATTTGTAAGACTTTTAAGGAGAGTATATAACGAATCGAACAGTAGTATTAGAAAATACCGTGGAAAGATTCCAGGGAGACACAAATAAAAAATTAATCTCTCTAGACAGTAAAGTCGATATAGTAATTGTGCCCACAAAGGAAACCCAAGAGAAAATTCACGGAAAAATAGAATCCATGAAAGAAAAAATCCGTAGTGCTAGCGTGATTAAACACGATACGAGTGGTCCTAAGTTCAATACCATGGGCTATTCGATCCAACGGTGGCTGAGTTAAAGGATCTTTGGATGAGAAAAAATTATAGAAGACACGAAGATTGGACTAATTATCCCAGAGAAGCTTGGGATTTTTATGAAGAGACAATCCAATATACAATGTTTTCTGAAACCGAGAAAATCTTTCTAGTTCAATTGTGTTTAACCCATTCGTCACTGGAATGGCATCGAGCTCATCACTACCAGGTCAAAACAATACAAGAATTGAAAACAGCTTTCCTCGAAGAATATTGGAATGTACCTGCCCAAGAGAAAATGTTGTCTCGGCAATGTAGATCAAATTATAAAGCATGCTATAGCAGAGTTCAATATTTCTACCGATTGTTACGTTGGGCGAAATATTTTACACTCTATGAATTAAAAGAGGAGGATGTATTACGTAAGTTGATCCGACATTTTCCGGATAAGTATATGTATTTAGCGAGCTTCCGGAACACGGCAAGCGTACTAACCGACGCCGTTCTAAGAAGACCAATTGAAATGCCAACATTCAACATTGGCCCGGCTGATAGTCAAGAAATAAGTAACTATAATTATCAGCATCCAAATAGGGTTCATAAGAACCCAGAGTCTGCATTGGCTATACATACATTAGACAATGAACATAATTTTAGATTTGATGACACGAAAATAATTTACCCGGAAAGTAATACTTTCAAGAGAAAATTTTATGAATCAGTCTTTATGAGAAAAAACTTATCTGAAACTGTGAATTTTAAGGTGGACACAGAAAATAATAGTAGATATTACTCGGGAATTTTAAATAAAATTAAAAATCATTAAAGTAGTTGGGGTCTGTGGGTGGTTTTTTTGTTTTGGGTTTCCTCTTTTTCTTTTTCTTTTCCTTTTTGTTTTTTGACTTTTTTGTGGAATGGAGTGTGATGGTGGATTTGGTGTGTTGAGTTGGCAATGGGATTTTTAAGTTGCGAATGGATTTGTGGGGATAAAAATAGAATTTGGATCGGATTTCCCTGTGAGTTTTATGAAAGAGTCATTGAATTTGAATGTTGATGTAAAGGTAATTGTTGGGCAGAATGATAATGGTACCTACATATTGTGATAATTTCAATGTGAGGGAATTTTTCCCATCTTAAGATTGTTCCAGGGTATGTCATTTTGATGTATTTTATGAGAGTGTGTTGTTTTGTGATGAGAAGTTGTGATCGTATATTTTGTAATGATTGGATTTGTATTGAAGTGTTTTAGGCTGAAGATGACATATTTGTAAATGTCGAAACGTTCCTGGGTGACAATAGAATAAAGAAAAATAAAAGATAAAAATGTGTTTTTTATCAAAAAAGAAAAAACTAACACCTATTTAAAAGAGAATTGTATCCTCAAAAAATTTATATATATAAATAAAAAATTCTCAGAATTAATCAAAAAATTAAATATAATATAATTTATTTATTTGAGATTAGAAAAAATTATATATAATTCATACGTAGGTTATAAAATACATAACATATTGTCAGTGCGAGCAGCATCTGGCGTGACCTCACAATTTTAGGAGCCTCATATAATAACTGAATTTGTTAATGTTGAAGCAGGTTAAGATTATGTGAAATAAATAAATGTTATAATTTATAAAATATAAATTAAAATTGTTTTTATATTATTGTCCAGAGTTTTATTTCCAATTTAGAAGGACCTCAAAAATGTTGTTTGTCCCGAGTTTCGCATTTTTTCTAAAAAAAGCACTGCATATTTTTATTATTTTCTCAATAGAATTTATCTTAATTACCCCTACACTATGGGCCATGATAGCCACTACTAAAACGAGTTGGGTTGAAGATGCATCCACACATTGGTCCACTAGATGGGCTAGTGCTTATAGATGTGTAGAAACGCCACCTAGCCACCGATCACTTTCCTTACGCATCCTGCTCCTCTTTGATGTGGGAAAAACGCTCCCAAACCCAACCTTCGACATCACCACTTCCAGTATCGGCCACTGCAAGCCAACCCTCTACCCAATGGTGATGGTTTGAATTGGCTCATGCTGGCCCATAGTGTAGAGGGGCCATAAAGTCTGGTTCACACGAGACATTTGCTCTTACTTGTTCCCTACTTGTTCCACCTACTTGCAATTTGAAGCTAGTTCAGTCAGGCTGATTTTTCGCCTGTTGGGTTCACATGGAGCTTTTTCAGAAAATTTTCAAGTTAGCCGGCTAGGTCGTTCGCGCATAATTTGATCCAAACAGCACAGCTGGTCTATCATTTTTCAGTTTCAGCTCAGATGCAATTAAAAATGGCTGGCAATAATATTATTGCAGAAATTATCAATCGCAGACGAATTTGGAAGGCATATTCTCTTTATTCATTGAAGTAAAGAGTTGAACAGTGAGAAACAAAATATCAGCTGATGTGTTTGGCCATGTCACCCACGTGATAAAATAATGCTTTCCGATTGGCTGGCCACCGCCATCTTCAAGTAACTAAACTTTTTTTTTAGAACATGCACTATCTTTTGAATCAAGCTAGCATGCTAGTAAGACAGTCCGGAGTGAGGTCATTCCGACCCCCTCTACGCCTCCAAATTTAGAGTTTGTCAAACAAGCAAGGAACAAGTAAGAGAAAAAGCTCCGTGTGAACCGGCCTTTAGTTGCTTTTCCCCCGCAACCAAAAAAGGTTGACGATACCTGGTCTCGATCTTGTTTGATAGTAGAATTGACTCGAGCCGCTGTGTATGTGTATTTGTGTCTTTGTGTATGTGTGTCAGCTCCGGAAGCCCGTCTCGACGCTCTCGATCCCAGCGGCGATGAAGGGCGGCGCTGCTGGTGGCTGCCGCACCTCTGGCGAGCCGGTTGCTTCTTCGGGGCTTGACGAGGCAGGAACTGCCCTCGTCGGCGTCCATTCCGAATACCCTCGTTACACCGAGGAACGTGGTATCTCCATTGACAGCAGCGGCGGACCGGCCAACGTTGCAGGCTCGGCCACAAGCGCAGGAAAACATAAGCCCAACGTGGGTTACCGATTGGGGCGCCGCAAAGCGCTCTTTGAAAAACGAAAGAGAATTAGCGACTACGCACTCGTCATGGGCATGTTCGGCATTATCATCATGGTCATCGAGAACGAACTTTCCAGCGCCAACGTTTATAACAAGGTAGGCTAAGACTTATTGAATTGATGATTCCAGAAAGGGTACAAGTCATTTTTATAGATAATTAGGTATACGTTAGAAGTTTTTCTTTGGAGATGGATTGATATATTAATAGCTCAGGATTGGGGGATTCTACGGTAACTGTGCCGTGGCGCCACGATCTGACTATGGATTCTTATAGTAATCACATAAATAAGACGAAAATGAGGAATACCTTTTTTTGAGATTTCGCTTGGTTTTCGAGATATCCAGTTTAAAAAATACTGTTTTTTGTATTTATTTTATTTTATTTTTCAATTGTTTTTTTGTAGAAACCACGGAAACCGTAGTATCACGGGTTCCGGGTGGCGCCGCTATCCGATGACGGATTCGTTTAGAACTAGATAAAATAAATAGGAAAGTAAAAATAAAATTTTAAACTAAAAATTTGAACTGAAATTGAGTTTATGGACTGTGATGTCTCAAATTGTCTCAAGTGAACGCCAGTGGGCGTTGGCAATTTCCACTTATAGAACTTCTCATAGAACCTTCGGTTCTATTCATTATCTCGGTTCATTTAGATAAAAAAATGGGTTCCTGAACAAACTTTAAAAGGCTCTGTTAAGATATATTCAGTTCGGCTCGGTTCGGCTCGTATATCTTCATCTCGGGCTGCAACGACTTTTAAATATTCGAATTTTTTTGGGAATTTACTAATTATTTTTTAATTAATATTCATTTTCTAAAAGAATGCGTAGTCAGTAGCGGCGTCAGACGGAACCCGTGATACTACGGTTTCCGTGGTTTCTATAAAAAACAATTGAAAAATAAAAGAAAATAAATAAAAAAAAACATTATTGTTTTAAACTGGATATCTCGAAAACTGGGCGAAGTCTCGAAAAATCGAATTCTTCATTTTCGTCTTATTTTGGTGAGTACTATAAGAATCCATCGTCAGATCGCGGCGCCACAGTTACCGTAGAATTGCCCAGGATTGGATGTAAGGCAGTCCAGTTCCTCTCCAATTGTATAGTGTTTTTTTTATGTCACTATTTGAAGCTCTCTAACAGTAGGCTCCGCTATATTGGTCTACCTGATATTATCATTGTGTTGTTACGATGATAAGTGATTTTAATTAAATAATGCCTTACTGTGTAGCCTACAGCTTTGGAAATACACCAAAAAAATAGATTCCACTGACAATTACAATCTTTGAAAATATTCAAATGGCTTATTAGCTAAATCTGGATGTTTAATCAGCAACTGTCTGGTAAGTTTGAATGGTTTCATCGAGTCAATGGATAAACTCACAGAGCATGCAAAAAAACGGCCGTTAAAACCATATTTCAAATAATCAAGATAGTATTGTCTTAAAACTCGAAATTTCTTCTTCTGTCGAACTTCAGTTTTATCTTCTTCCCTGCTGGTGTCTGATCATGATAGAATCTATGAGTAAGGCCTAGGGTAGTTGACACCCTGCTGCGAAGATCTTTTATAGCCCCTCACCTATTTTTTTGAAGAAATAGTGTCTAGTTTCGGGTAATAAAAATATAATATTTTTATTAATCATGTAATTTAATATAAATCTTTATAGACTATCTAGTATCTAATATGATGTAATTAATTACATAAAACACTACATACATACAAGTAGTAAGTAGTATACATAAAACATCGTATTATAAGTTTTTTTTTTAAATATTCTTACGAGGTCCCTGTGGGACAATTTTAGAGGGTTTAAGAGCGAGCCGCCGTGCAGCTCCTAATGTCACTGATTACCAAACACCTCTGTCTTGGCTCTATCTATGGAAGTAAAAGGCTAGCCAGTTCCGATACCCCCTCTCGTTTGAACTGACGGGCTCCAGAGGGAAGGTGAACAACACGTCTGGAGTCAGCCAGAGTGCAGTAGCTGCCGCACAAGTGTCAAGTTTGGCCCTCAAGCGCCTAAAGAAGCTTCACTCCTAATTTGTTTAGGGGTTTTTTCCTTTAGACGGGTAGCAGATAAATGTTGAAGAGTCCCATCCACCCTTTCCCTATTAGTCGCCTGTTACGACAAGCAGGGAGGAATGCGGGTCTATTTTACACCCAACCAGCAGGGTTTGATCGTACTATACATCACTTGCATCGTGCCTTGGACCGGCCCTGCGTATCCAAAAAAATGTAAAATTTATCTTTTACTTAAAAATTTTATTAAATATGCTCAGCGAATTTAATTAATATCCGAATTTCTTTGCGGACCATTAAAATTACCCAAGGGACCACTGGTTCCAGGCCGCTGGTTTAAGGAGTTAGGCGGTAACTATTCAAATAAATAACTGTCCTTTAAATTCTCAAATTTATAGATTTACGAACTTTCAACAAAATAAAACAGTATATTCAACTAAAATGACTGCTTTTGTGAACATGGCAAAGAAATAAACGTAAAAACGAAATAGCTTTTATATATTAAATTTAATATATTAATTTTATAGATATATCATTAAAATGGAAATAAAATAGTATTGAAAAATATTATTATAAAATGAAATTAATATCGATTTTTATTGGCTGAATCTATTCAAACTGCAAAGCCAGTAAGACGGCTAATAAAAATCTGACAACAACTTTTTGATTGGCGCATTTCTTTTGATATTCCCTATGACCCACCTCTTTTTACAGCCCGCTTTTTCCTTTTTATTTCGGAAATAATTTTTTTTCTTCTTCTAGGAATGAATCCGAATAAATGGCTAAGTTCACTGAGTTTCCAAACATTTGTTATTCTTTAATATACGTTTGTCTTTGATGGCATTTACTTCAACAAAATTATTCATAGCCGTTTTTGAAGATAAATTTTAATTTTTTATTCTCCTTCTCCCGAAGTGTATAAAAATTTCTTAATAATTTAGAAGTATTTTCTTAGATACGTCTTATATGAATAGAATTTGATGGAGAGGTAACGCAGAATAATGAAAAGAACAATTTCCAAATAAAAACTTTAATTGGAATTTATTTTTTAACCTTTTTAAAAAAGCGTCTTTATGGAAGATCTTCCGTCCTCTTAAGGGTCATACAAGGAAGAATATATTCACCACCTTCTTGTCTCCTCTATTAGAGTTTTTTCTCTATTATATTTTATTATTTTATCAACAGTACATTTTCTATTTTCTATCAATCATCCCTCTCCAAATAATTGTGTGGACTGTGCACAGTGCACACACATCGTTCACCCTATTGATCTAATGGCAAGATTTAACAACAGAAAAAAAAACTAATAGTGGAAACAAGAAGTAAGTGTTTATATATTTCCTTTATTGCCCCTTTAAACCCAGATGAAGAACCGTAGACCCTCCAAAGCGGCGGGTTTTAAAAAAGGTTTAAACTGATATTCCCATTAAACGCATTTACTTGAAAATTTTCTGTTCATTATCCTGGACAGCCACTATATTGAATATCAAATTAAGAATATAAGATCAAATGTTTCAGGCAGCCAAATGAAGAAAATGATAGCCAAAACTTGATGTTTCGATGTTTTCAAATCTTTCTCAGGATCTGAGTAAATTATGATAAGAAATAGCAAAAGATAAAAAATAAATAAAACCCTGTAGACAATAATTTCTAGCCCTGTCACACAGCTATCTACTCTAGTGGTACTAGCAGACTAGATCAAAACTTTTATGAATAACAATCTTCAAATGTGAATGAGGCGACTGTGGGTCAATGGTCAGAGTGCAGGGCCGCTGTCCTGAAGTATGCTGGTTCGAGACTGAGTCTCGGCAGATATTTGCAGTCGCCTCCTCTTGGAAAGCAATGGAAAACTACCAAGAGTATAATTGCTTAGTCAACCTCTCCAAACTAGCCGTTCGGAACCAGCGTTAAAAAGTAGGTCCCGTATATCTGGGTAAAACAGCTAAACACACTCAGCACAAGTATATGTGGAGAGGTGCCCTAACGTCAGGGAGACCTGATATGGCACTTAAAGTAGAAGAATCTTCAAATGTTTATTAAAATTACATGTTCAATTAATAGAAGGCCAGATATGGTCTGTTTTTCTAATATTTATCAAACATTTTTAGCGAAAAATAATTTTTCGAAAATATTAAAGTATTTTTTTATTTTATTTTATTTTTATATTTATTAAATGTGATTTTTTTTTTTTTTTTTTTTATTAAAGATTTGTATTTATTTTTATAATAAAAACAATAATTTATTTCAATATAGGTATATATATATATACCATATATATATATCGAAAAATGTTCAGGAATGAAAAAGAACTAATTATTTTATAAAGTAGTTTAAAATTTATAAAGTTTATAAGTTACATTTTGGGGGTAGTAAAATTAATATCAGAGTTGTGCCTTTTTCGAGCATAGTAGGTGCAGGGAAGCTTTTAGATTACATTTTATGAAAAAGTGTATTTGTCAAAATATGCGAAATGTGCCCTTTTCGAAATTGCTTATTCAATTATATACATCGCATCTTGTATATATATAAAACACAGTACCGAGTCTTGAACAAATTTTCACTTTTTTTTAATTAAAGTATTGACAACATAACGAGAGAGAGAGAGATAGATTCAGCTTAAAACACGCTTTTTTTCAAAAATCTAGTGCAAAAAAGTCGCGTAAGAACAATACTAATTTCAACAACAAACTTTTTAAAAAAAGAATCATGAAAGCTTCAGGCTAAACATCTCTCGAAAGAACGAAAGAAAAAAGATAAAACTAGCAGACATTCTTGAAATAAGAGAAGAAAAAATAAAAGATTGATTGATTTTAAATGCGTTCCATTTTATAATAGAAGCAATAGATAGTCGCAATTTACACTACCCCGTTTAAACACACTTACGAGAGTAGCCTCAAGTTTTTTTTAGAAGCTTTTAGTCCTTCGTAGAGGAGCAATCCAAAACGTCTCGTCTCGAGGAATCCTATCTTTGCTCAAGACAATAAAAACTCTATATGTATATCGTTGTCTTGATAAGAAAAATGTCATTCTCCGTTTAATGTAATTTTCCAGTAGAGCTAAAAAACCTTTTCTTCGTGTATTTATGAGATATCTTTTTTTGTTATTAAAATATTTAACATTAAGTTTTCATTACTGGGATTTCATAATCAATGTAGAAGTTTTCTAAGTGAAAAAAAAACATTCTCAAAATTTGAACACTTACCGCAAATTTTGATGATTTGACTTTTTTTATATTAGTGAATAGTTTGAATTAGAAAAGTATAACTTATTTATATAAACATTTGTGCCAAATTTCAGCTTATTAGCTACGATTGTTCGAGAGCTTCTCATAAAACGATTCATTTTTTTCTATATTTCAAATTTCCGATAGTAGTAGAGGGAGACTCAATGCTGTCTAATTTCTAGGCGCGAAAATAAAGATTTCCCTGATATTCACTTCGATTCGAATACCCTGAAAATGTGTGACAGCCTATCCATGTTGGGCGTCTCTGTCGCATCTGACCTGTCTTGGAATGAACACATCTCCTCTGTAGCGAAATCTACAGCAAGGAAGATTGGCCTCTTATTCAGGTCCAAGCGATTTTACAAACCATCACAACTTCTCACCATCTACAAGGCCCAAATCCGCCCCTGTCTCGAATACGGCTCTCATCTATGGAGAGGAGCCTCAAAATATTCTCTTGCTACCCTTGATGCAATTCAGAAACGAGCCGTCAGGCTAATTGACGATTCTACCCTCACCGACTCCCTCGACTCGCTGGCTCATAGAAGAAATGTCTCTGCCCTTTCCCTTTTCTATAGATACTATCACGGCAGGTGCTCTGATGAGATAAAATCAATAATTCCCCCCAAAACATGCTTTACACGTAGCACGCGTTTTGCCGACTCCCAACACTCTTTCGCGGTCAAATTAGAAAAGTGCCGGACCACTTCATTCACCAATTCATATATCCCCATGACTTCAAGGAACTGGAACTCCCTCCCAGCCTCCATCTTTCCCAGCACTTATAATCTTCAAACCTTCAAAACCGGAGTGCATAGACACCTACGTCTACACCCTCTCACTTAATCAACTTTCCCTTCTCTTCGGTAATGCAAGGGTCTTTCGAGATCCATAGGGGCTGCATCTTTACTGGTACACCCCTTCTTGCATTCGATTGCATTAAAAAAAAAAAAAAAAGTTTAAATTTCTAAGGAAATCACAAGAGATCGTCATCGATGGAATGAATAATTGAAAATAAGACTTAACATTACCCATTATTAGAGAGGCTGGTGTTGGTACGAGGTGAAACATATTTTAATAAAAGAAAAGTAAAAATATTTTTTGGAAAATTATTATTCACTAGGTCATTTGTTTCACGTGTAAGAAATAAAAGAGAGAGAGTTTTCTCAATATACGTATATATTAAAATTACCGAAAGAAATAGAATTTAAATTTCCAAGAAAATCACAATAGGTTGTCATTTACTAGATGCACATGGTATGGATTATTTTTAATTATATGTCAGAAGGGTTGTTTTCACACCCTCGAAAATCAAACCAAGGTACCAACATTAGCGGTACAGGCCAAATGGCCACCCTGTTAATCTGATATATGTATCGCAATAATTATTTCCCTCAAACAATTCTTCTTATATATAATTAAAAATAATCCATTCCATCTCGGATTTAATAGATAAAACACTCTTGTGAATTTCTTAGAATGGATAATTTTTAATTATATGTCAGAAGGGTTGGTATACTTCCGAGGGAATTGAACTTATTTTGATTTCCTTATCCCTCCCATCTCAATACCTATGGTAACTTTATTTCCTTTATGAATATTTAGAGCATTTAAATTGGTCTTAAACTAGAGTCAATCTAGAAAAATTAACAGCATATTTGTAATAAGTAGCCTCTAAATCAGTGCTGTCCAACCCCTGACCCGCGGGCCGCATGCGGCCCAGCACTGCGATGAGTGTGGCCCAACATAAAAACATAAACTTTCTTAAAACATTGAAATTTATATATAGAGATAAATTTATTCCCTTTTTCGAAATATGAATGTACATTTGTACAATTCGTGAAGCTTTTTTCAAGAATAAAATTCACTAAAAGCAAAATTATAAGCACAACTATATAAGATAAAAAAAAGAATGAAGTTTCGAATATTTAAAAATTCTTCTTCTTCTCATATTTTCAATTATTAAAATATTTATTATTTCAGTAATTTATATGCTACGACACTAACCAAGTATATAGTTATCATTCTAGTACAAGGAGACAAGGAAATATTATTTTCTAGAACAATCACAATTAATTGATAATTTCTCTTCCGGACTAAAACTCAGGATTTGTCTTTTAGATCTTTGCACTTTCTTACATGTCAATAGATAATGTATAATCAGGGATTATTATAACCGTGACCCTTTTAAAAAATAAATTATCGTTCCTCATATCCTTCTTTAATCCCATTCGATTTAATCCAGGGCTGTACAGCCCGTGGCTCAATATAAAGTTTTGTTAAGGGAGAATGGTGTGGGTTCTTGGTGAAACATTTTAAATAAAGCAAAGAAAATTTAAAAAAATTTTAAAAATTTTAAATATAAAATACTGGGTGGGTTTCACAAGGGTAAAAGATCAGTTTCTTGTTTAGCACGACTCTATATATATTTCTATATAAGCCCATCGACAGGAGTTCACAGAGGAAACAAGCATCTGATCTTTTATTTTTGTGAAACCTACCTAGTGTTTTATATTATAAATTTTAAAAATTTTCTAAAATTTTTCAAAATTTTATTTATTTTATTCAATATAAAATCATAAAATTCCTTAAAACATTAAGATTTATATTATGTAGATACTGGAAAACACACAACAATTTGGCCTGATAATTTTTTTCTCTAAAATAAGAAATCTGAAAATCTACGATGAACCTTTCGAAAAATAAAATTATAATTTTAAATTTTGAATCTGGAACTAGATTTCAAGATTTCCGAAAAAAATCTTCATTTTGGTTTATTTCGACTACATTTTCATTAGAAATAAATTTTCTACTTGCAAACATTCTGATTGAATGTTCTAGAACAACATTGAAGGAGACAATAAAAGAGTGTGTCTTCTGCTGGAATTATAAATTTTATTTATTTATAACGAGACTATAGTTTCGAGGGCTTTGTCCTCTTCATCAGTCTATTACAATGGATTCACAGGAATTAATTTATGAATGTATAAAAAATATATAAAAATTCTGCTACTCTTGGCACAAAAACTTTCAATTTAATAGTTCTAGAACAACAATTAGATACCGATCTAAAAGAAAAATTGAATTTTGTCTCTTTATTGGAATTTTATATTAATTATTTATCTAGACAGGAAAAAGTATAAACAAATACTAATACATAATATCACTTTTTGTAAGTATATAGGTATGTATTCATATACCATACGAGAAGCTATTTTCAAGTTTAACATTTACGAAAAGTAAAATTAGAAGTTCACTATGAGCTAAAAAAATAATAGTGTTCTTATTTCAACATTATTAACTATCTTTTTAGAATAACAAATATCAATAGAATTATAATATTTTATCCGCCGTCCGAGAGAATTTTTTTTCTTCAAATGTGGCTCGTATAACCCAAAAGGTTGTACACCCCTGCTCTAAATTATTCAAATTTAGCTCATAATTCTTTGGCAGCATATTGACTGCTCCTCGTTGTTATCCATGACAACCTTTCGAGATTTTTTTTTAGAAGTAATATAAAATAAATCAGATTTTTAATAAAGAGAAATCCGTGAGATTCTTCTCTGCTTGATGCACATAAACAAATATATAAATTAATTCTTAGAGACTATAGATGCCAAGGTTTGATCTTCATCATCAGTCTTTTTATTTAGAAATATATTATCTGTTATTTCTCATGCGGTTAAATACTCAAAAGGATAAAGATAAATTAGTTTTTTGTTAGAAATTTGGTGTTTGATGAGGCTCTTGAAAACCTTGGAAACAGGTGGAATGTCTTCGTTAGGAAAAAGAAAGACAAGATTTCCTTATAGTCTAACCATTTATTCTCCAGAAAAACTTTTGAGACGTTTCGGCGGATATTCTCACGCCATCCTCAGTCCTGGTTTTTGATAATATAGTACAAAACAGAAAAACCAGGACTGAGGATGGCGTGAGAATATCCGCCGAAACGTCTCAATGGTTTTTCTGGAGAATAAATGGTTGGTTTATGGGAGAATCTTGTATTTCTTTTTCCTAGCGAAGACATTCCAGCTGTTTCCAGGGTTTTCAAGAGCCTCATCAAACACCAAATTTCTAATTTAAAACATTTATAGTACCATATCTAATTAGTTTTTTGTGATAGTAAGCTAGTCACATAACAAATAGTTTGTTATATATATATTTATATTCGTTATAAATATGGATATGGATATTTCCATCAAACCGTGGACACCCTTATTGATTTATCTTTAATTTTCTTTTAGTTAAATGATAATTTTAAGTGAAATATCATGAGTAAAATATTTGGTTTTAAAAATTGAAATAATATTTCTAAAGTTTTGATATTAAGCGTCTTATGATGCAACCGGAAATACACAGGTTTCAATTCGAATGCATAACCTAACCTTTCCACAGGCCGGCTGTGAACATTTACTTGAATTGAATATATTTATGTATATATTTATTTGAATCAAGTAGAGGACAACCTCATTGATTTCTCTTTTTGAATCAACAACTAAGCTACTCTCGGCAAAACAAAATATTTTCAAATCTTTAATCTTTGTCAGAGCTTTTAAATGGATATGGTATAATAGAACTATCGAAATCTCTAACAGAAATTTAATTAATAGGCATGTTATTTATCATTTCACAAACTAAACTTCTGGCTACATTTTTAACCCTGGAAATAATAAAAGATTAAGAAATCCCTGAACAACATTTGCTTATTTTAATGGAGAAAAATGAGGGATAGGTTCTTTCAGTGCCGTAGCCAGAAAATTTTAATGGTGGGGGGGGGGGGGGTCAATCCACAAATCAAAATATTTAGTGGGAATTTTTTTTTATTAAAACAAATAGTTCATCTAAAAAAGTTTTGGATGACCCTTATGTTTTTGGGTTTGCTGAATCCGAATCTTAATTCGTGACCGAACATTGTCAAAAATGTCAAAAAAATCTCAGTTTTTGGGTTTTTTTTTGCTTATAACTCAAAAACTATCAACTTTTCGTAAATAACCTCACTATTCAAAATGAAAGTTCATAAAATTTCCTACAAATTTCGTCACTTAGGTTTTTTCTCCGATCAATCGTTCGGGCTCAGCGCTAGTTGAAAATTGGCGTATTTTTTCTGTTTCCGCAATTCCCAAAAACTTGCACTTTTTTCGATTGTTGTAAGAAATTTTATAAACTTTTGAAAAGGAAGGTTATTTACGAAAAGTTGATAGTTTTTGAGTTATAAGCAAAAAACGGCCAAAAATTGAGATTTTTTACTTTTTTGGCACTTTTGACAATGTTGTGCCAAGAAATTTTGTTAGCGAAACTCAGATTCGGATTCATCACACCACAAAACATATAAGATCAAGAAATCAAAACTACCCCAAAACTTTCCCCATGAGCCCTGCCCTTGGGTTGGGGGGAATTCTAGCCCCCTCCCCCGTAGCTACGACTCTGGGTATATTTTACTCTTTTACTAATTTTCCATTAACTAAATGCTATATATATAACTAGATCTAGAATTTTATATGTTAATGACGCTCCACTCTAATTAACCTTTTTAATGTTAAACCACATTACTTTAAGTAAACATTACCAATTAACAGTAGAGAATATCCTAAAACTATCAATTTTTTAACTCAGTTAAAATATCGTGCATTTTAAGGATTAATTTAATAATAAAAATCTACTGAATGATCCAATAAAATCCCCGGAACATTCTAATTAAGTTAAGGGGCATTAAAAAAAAGCACTTAACGCGGTAGCACAATGGATATTTATTTATTCATTGAGAAACAAACAAAAGATTGGTATTTTCACCACTTCACTTCACTTTGTTGTGATTATACAATATGTGTATATCTGGTTCCGGTTAATTAGGCACTGGAGTACAATTAAGCGGCTGATACAATTATGCAAAATTATATCCAAATTTACTTAAGACTTGAAAATAAATAAATTGAGATCCTAAATAAACTATAATTTGGATTTTAAATAGTTCAACTACCTGTCATGAAATGATTTAAAAATGAAATAGCAAGTCAAACTCGCGTACCAAGGGTTCCGTACCTTAATTATATCTTCCGAAATACCTACTTGAAATATCAAATTCGTTCCTATTAGTTGTTGATAAGAATAGGATAGACATGTTCGCGGAATTAATATTTCATAATTTTATGTTCACTTGTTTGGAAATCTCTTTAATATTCTGTAAAAATGGGTACCTTGACCCCTTCCTCAACCTTAATTTTAGAATTAAATTAAAAAAAAAATCACTTTAATTCTACTTAATAAGATCGTTACAGGGGAAAACACACTCAATGATAGGAAATATTTTTAATTTTCTATCCCATCAAAAATCCAAGCCTCCCTAAAATAATCTTTCGATTGAAATTTTAATTCGATTTTTGGTTACGTAGAGAAAATGAATACAAATAACTTATAAATTTCAAGTTTCTATCTTACTTAGCTTGCGATCTACTATGTATAAAGCTCTGATAAACAGGCAGATAAATTATAAGAAAGTTAAGGAACCTTAGAGCAACAAAACTGGTATCACTGAGACAATAATAATTATGTTCATCGCATTCATAAGTATCAATGGTTTTATTTGACTATTAGGTGATACTAAGACTCTAAATTTAGTATTTTTGTTTTTCTATTTTTTCATTTATTGACCTCTAGGCGCGGAACCCCAAACCTCCCTTTGTAGAACCCTGGGGTTCCGCGGAAACCAGGTTGAGAATCACTGTTCTAATTATTGGTCGTAGACAAATTAATTATATTTATATTTTATGTAGTACATTTAAATCCCCAACAAAATTCCACTTTTTACGATTTAAATAATTATTTGATCAAATCATTGGGCTTCAATTTTCAGACTAAATTTTATCAAATGCAATAAATGCTAATTATTCATCGTAGAGCTTTGACTCTTATAGACATTTTTGTTTATAATTGATGAGTTTTAGTCCATTGTCTTTCACTACAAGAGAAGACAGAAAGCGAAAATTCTCCTCTGAAAATATTCAAATAAAACAATCAAAAGCGATTTTTATATTTCATTTTTTTACCATATATCATATAAATGATATTATTAATAAAATAATTTATTCAATATCAATAATATAATTCTGTCCCTGTGGCCAGCTAGCCTTAGTAGACATATTATAATATAATCATTTTAATTGTTATACTGCTATAATATAATCATAAATTTAAATATATTGAATTTGAATATGTGAAATGAGATATAATTAGTATAAGATTGTAGCTGAAAATAAAATCCATAAAAATTGTGTGAGATTCCATCTGACAGTCTCTCATGGGGAGAGCCTCTCGATAAAACAAACAAAAAAAATTATAAATGAGAAAGAAATTTCGCACCAACAGATGTACTTGGATCTCTCCTTGTACGGGACATGAGGGAAAGCCGTGACATCTACCGATTTTCTCTTTTTTCGATTCAAAAAATTATTTGACCAATAATTTAGAATTTAGAGCATAGAAGAGTTTTTTAAATTTATATTCATTAATTATTTTTTTTTGTGAAAATAAAAATGATTTTTCACATATATTTTCGGTTTAGGGTTGTTAGCTTTAATATCCCAAAGATTGTTAGCGAAATCTCTGACATTAACCAAATTCCACTTTTTGGCGATTTGAAAAATTATTTGATCAAATCATTGGGCTTGAATTTTCAGACTAAATTTTATCAACTGCAATAACTTTTTAATTATTCACCGTAGAACTTTGACTCTTATAAACATTTTTGTTTAGAATTGAATTTGCTTTAACAAGGGTCATTATACAAAGTTGTGTATTTCAAAGGGTTGGGCAAGAATGTTTAAATATATGTTTCATTTCAAATTTGATCTCTTATTCAAGCAAAAGCAAGTGACCTACAAACAAGGTTACATGAAACAATATTTAGGGATTTAAATGTTTCTACAAAAAATCTTATATAATTAATTTGTCTACGACTAATAATTTAGAGGGGAGTCGGGTAGCTCAGTCAGCTAACGCACTGGCTTCGCTTCGGCATCGATCGATTATGACGATGTTGAGGTGGAGGTCTGGGGTTCGATCCTAGCTGGCAAATAAAAATTTCTACCTGAAACACTCTACTTATGTGCTGTCTAAATGGGCTTTGTTCCCGGTGACATTAAATAAATTAAAAAAAAAAAAATAATAATTTAGAAGATAGACGAAGATTTTTAAATTATATTCACGATTTTTTTTTTGGTTAAAATAAAAATAATTTTTAAAAAATATTTACTTTTTCTAATCCGTGATATCAACCGAATGCCACTTTTATTCCATCTCATGGCGAGGTTGGACTTGCGACGCACCTCTCGATATTATGGTAGACCAAAAGAATTATAAATGAGATAGAAAAAGATCTTATTTTATCATTTCCATCTATCTGAAGGTTCACTGTATCAATATAAGAAAATAGAATTTTAATTAAGAATTTTGTAGTTTAAAATAAATTGTATGAAAAGATTCAATTTCTTCTCTCCGGGAGCGAATCAACTAGAAATGGCGAAAAGTTTTAATTATTTATTTATCAATAGATTGAAATTTAATATCTGTGTATTGATTTCATTTATCTTTTATATCCAATATTTATTATTAAGAAATTTTCATTTTAAAGGGTAGTTTATTTGAAGTCCAATTTGAAAAAACGCTAATAACTCCGTTGAAATTTTTTTTTTTAAATATGAAATTAATAGATATTATAAAACAACTAATTATTAATAATTTACTTCAATTTTAAACGAAATCGGTACAGTAGTTTTTGAGAAAATGATCAACAACCATCTGAACCGTCTATGAAAGGCCGTTTTAGAAACATTTTAAAATTCACCTCCATGTCACAAGTCAATATTTCGTTTCACACGACTTTTTAAACTTTTTTTCAAAGGCGTGATTTCAAAAAACATCGTTTTTTTGACGGTTCAGATGGTTTTTGACCATTTTCTCAAAAGGTACTGTACCGATTTCGTTCAAAATTGAAGTAAATTATTAAAAAATGATTGTTTTATAATATCTATTAATTTTATATTTATAAAAAAAAAATTTCAACGGAGTTATTAGCTTTTTTTCAAATTGCACTTCAAATAAACTACTTACTCTTTAGAATGCAATTTTCTTAATAATAATAATTTGATATAAAAGATAAATGAAAATAATATACAGATATGAAATTTCAATAAATTTGTATACACATATCTAATAAGAAAAAAATAAAACTTTTCGCCATTTCTAGTTGATTCGCTTCCGGAGAGAGGAAATTGAATCTTTTCATACAATTTCTTTTAAAATACAAAATTCTATTTTCTTATATTAGAATGATGCAGTGAACATTCAGATGGATGGAAATGATCAAATAAGATCGTTTTCTATCTCATTTATAATTCTTTTGGTCTGCCATAATATCGAGAGGTGCGACGCAGGTCCAACCTCGCCATGAGATGGAATAGAGGTGGCATTCGGTTGATATCACGGATTTCGATAAAAAAATTTGGTTACAGGAAACAACCCTTTACTAGAAAAAGTAAATATTTTTTAAAAATTATTTTTGTTTTAACCAAAAAAAAATTCGTGAATATAATTTAAAAATCTTCGTCTATCTTCTAAATTATTAGTCGTAGACAAATTAATTATATAAGATTTTTTGTAGAACATTTAAATCCCTAAATATTGTTTCATGTAACTTTGTTTGTAGGTCGCTTTTGCTTGAATGAGTGATCAAATTTGAAATGAAACATATATTTAAATATATTTGCCTAACCCTTTGAAATACACAACTTTGTATAATGACCTTTGTTATAGTAAATTCAATTCTAAACAAAAATATTTATAAGAGTTAGAGCTCTACGGTGAATGATTAAAAAGTTATTGCAGTTGATAAAATTTAGTCTGAAAATTCAAATATTTTTTCGAACCTCAAAAAAGTGGAATTTGGTTGATGTCACGGATTTTGCTAAAATAATTTCATCATGGCTTCAAATAGTTACATCACACATTCGTCTAAAATACATTATTTTCTTTTATCTCCGTTACGATTGAAGACCATCAGAAACTTAAACTTCAAAAAATTTGGCCCATTCACATAAATAATTTTCCTTTTCTTTTTTTATTAATAATTATATTAATTTAATAAAGAACATTGTTTATGTGAATGTGACAAATTTTTTGAAGTTTAAATTTCTGATGGTTCTTCACTGGTAACGGGGATAAAAGAAAATAATGTATTTTGGACGAATGTGTGATTGTAACTATTTATAGCCCTGAAGAAGCCGACAAAGTAGACGAAACGTTGGTAGAAAAATAAAAAAAAAATCACACAAAAAACTTGTCCTTATTTCCCATTATAAACTTTCAAATTAATACATAGTATGGACGGAATTGATAATAATTTCTATATAAAAGGACACTGTTGGGGGCAGGGGGGGGGGGGGGGGGCTAAATAAAATTTGGATCTCTAGATGGAAATCTGATATTTGGAGCACATTTTGAGACATATTTATCCCAATTTTAGAATGCGTGAGAAGTAAGAGCAACCAAGGTCAATCTCCATTTAGTAAATCTCTCTTTAATTTGGATCGTAAAAGACTACCCAATCACTAGGTTAGAAACTAATGTATTAAAGGAAAAGAAATCAAAATTAGAATTGGCATTTTAGGTTAGTGTAAAAGTGAGAAGGGAAAGAATCCATGGAATAGGCCCCTACGTAGGATTACCACGCAGTTTCTAGTTTGAGAAAATATTTCGCCAACTTTACAGTCTTCCTTCTTCAGTGGACCATGGGGCAAAATACATTAGGTGTTAGTTAATGTTTACAATTGTTTTTAATATAAAATTATAATCAAAGTAAGTAATATATTTTTTCCTTTTGATGCGTACAAAGCTTACTTGATGTATTGTTAATCGTTCTATTGTTTATATTTATATTTATATGTTGATATTGTTGTTAAATAAATGTTTTTTAATGAGATTACGAGTTATTAATTAATATAATCGTAATATTGGCGCCCGAACAAAGTGAAAATGATAAGAAAACCTAGTAGACCACTAGCGAAGAGGAATAAGAAAAATGATTTTGCGAATATGGAAATAACGAGGGGGGAGATATCGAAGATCAAGGATCATATAAAAAAAGGTGAGCATAGAGTAATGGATTTGGAAGAGGAGGTGAATAAATTAAAAAATGAATTCGAAAAAATAATAAAAAAATTAAAAGATGATTTGGAAGAGGAAAAAAACAAGAGGATAGAGTTGGAAGAAATAATAAAAAGGAAGGAAAATTCGGAAAAGGGAAGTGATTTCGAGATTAATAGGAATATTCAATTAGCAGACGTGGGAAAATTCCTTCCGGTCTTTAGAGCTCTCCCAGAGGAAGATCCGAAGTTATTTTTAAAAAAGGTCGAGAATACTCTATTAAAATATAAAGTACCGGAAGATGTTTGGCTCATGGTGGTTTCGGATCAGTTGTTAGATAAGGCCAAGACATGGTGGCGGGTGGTCAATCAATTTCCAGCGTTGGATTGGAAAGATTTTAAAATGAAATTTCTCCGAGAATACGATAGTTTAATCGTAGTCTCAAAGTTAAAGGTTATGTTTTATGAGGAGAAACAGAGAAAAGACGAACCTATAAGGTTATTTATTGAGAATAAGATGGCTTTATATAAGAGAGTTTTTCCGGAGGAAGATGCTGGTTCAATCCTGCAAGTTTTAGTGGAGATGATTACTCCACGTATTAGATCGTCCATTAGGGGAATGAAATTCACTGATATTGAAGGGTTTATGCAGACGGTAGAAGAAATAGAAAGGGATTTAAAGGATGTGGATAAAGAAGTGAAGACGAGTCCCACTCAGGATAGAAGTTGCATTCAGGATAGATGTTTTTGTGGATTCTGTAGGCGGGAAGGACATGGGGAAGAGACTTGCTTCAAGAAGGGAAACCAGTGGAGGGGCAAGGAAAAAGGGAGTTCCTTGTCCAAAAAGCAGTAGAATTCCCTAAGAAAGTAAGAATAGAAAGTGAGAGCTCTAGTCATATTATTTGTTGTGAGAATAAATTTTCGCAAATCATTCGGCCATCAATAGAATTACAAATAGAGGAAAGTAGAAGGGCATTAACTAATGAAGATGATTTAATTCCGTACTGGTTGAAGGAAGTCAAGGAGGATGAGTTGAATATAATGGAAGAGGAGAAACTAGATGCTGGTCAGATGAAATTAAATCAAAATAAGGAAGAGTTACTTCATCAAATAAAATTATATTTAGAAGAATCGATGGATGGAGCAAAAATTATTGAAAATAGTCAAGAAAGGGGAAGGTTAGTTAAATATCATTCGAGTTATTTTAAACCTAGGAAGAAAGAAGAATGATCCTGTGGGAAGCTGCGTCCGTGTTCTAAGGAGGGGAGAATTGATGCGTACAAAGCTTACTTGATGTATTGTTAATCATTCTATTGTTTATATTTATATTTATATGTTGATATTGTTGTTAAAGAAATGTTTTTTAATGAGATTACGAGTTATTAATTAATATAATCGTAATACTTTAAACAATTTTTAAAAATTAAAAATTGATCATATAGGTTAATATTGATATTATATAAATATAATGTTTTATATATTACCTCCAACCAAATCATCGTTTCTGCTCCGTTTCAAATTTTCTTTTCTTTGGAGCTCTTTCTATTTTAAGTAGAGTTTAATATCTATTGTAAAATTAGTCTAAAGTAAGGAAAATTTTAAAATATGTTTCACCAAGAACCTACAACATTCTCGCTTAACAAAATTAAAATTAATCTCTCTATCCATTTATATTGAAAAAATTGTATTGATTGTGATTATATAAATAAATATCAATCTTTTATTAAAAGAATCTTAAAACTTTATTGAAATGGCAAACTTTTCGGGAGAATTATTATTCCCTTTACTGGAATTTTAATTTAAGAATTAAAAAAAAAAAGTTGATTTAAGAAATGAATATAAAGCAACACTAAACAAATAAATATTTTGAATATAGACAATGAATAAAATTGTCTTGGCGATGAAATTACCTTAAATAAAATTAAAAAATATAAGTATTTACGAAAGGTATTTAATCATTAAGACAATTTGTATCATTTTCTATATTCAAAATATTTATTTGTTTTATAATCAGTTTTTAAAGCAAAGTTTTTTTCCTATTTAAAACTAAATTAAAATTCGATTGATAAAAGGAGAAATTCTCCTGAAAAGTTTGCCATTTCAATAAAAGTTAAAAAGAGTGCTTTTTATTTATATAATTACAATCAATCAATATATATATATATATATATATATTATATATATAAAGGATGTCCAAAGAAAATATATATATAATTTTACTCTCGCTCCAAAAATCTTTCGAGTTTGAAATACAATGGAGCGCTATGAATTAATATTTCTAGGTGCCTCATTGAATTAAAACTTTTAAATAATATTAACATTGGAATTATCACTTCACTTCATTTAATGTTTAATTGAATATTTTTTTTTTTTTTATTTGAAGCTGTACAAAAAGACCATAAACAGAAGTCCATAAAGTTAACGGTTTAAAAGTTAGATGGGGCTTAAAGTTTATTTTATATCAAAATTTGCATTTAATCATCAGTATTGTTTGAACTATTTGTTTAACAAAATAAACATAAAAATGTTATAGGCTATTAAATTCACCACACAAAAGATTAGACTGGTAAAGTTAGTAATTTTAATCGTTACAGAAATAGAAAGCATTTGAAGTTTAGTTTTAATTTCAATTAAAAACCTATTCAAATAAATAATTCACTGCAAACTTCAATTTTCCCTATCTATTATAATTTAAATTTTTTGCAAATGGGATTAAACCTATTTACAAAGAGTAACAATAGTGACCAAAAAGTAAATATTTTTTGCGTCCGGGGTGAAACATATTTAATAATTTAGGTAATTTATATTTTTTTTAAATTTAAATTTTTAATTTTAACTAAATCTTTAATCTTCTATTATTTTAATGAAATTTTCTTTGTGTTATATCATTTTTTATGCTTCACTCCGATTCACTCTATAGTGCATATTATTTATTGTTAAAAAAATTTACACGCTAAAAAATTTTACTCATATTATATATTAAATGATCTTGTCGAATTTGAAAAGGGTTTTAAAAGAAACCAAAAAGTGAAAGATGTGATTCATAGTGCTACACTTTCAGCCGAAATCCATCTAGCCGAATGAAACAAAGCTTGTAGCTAAAGTTTCTACAAAAGTTTGTAATGTTAAGCTATACTTTTGAAACATATCCTTAGTAGCACAATGTTTCAAACTATATAGTTACTATATAGTTTGAAACATTGTTCTATAGGTTTCGAGAATCTACATAGGAACTATATAGTTACTATATAGTTTGAAACATTGTGCTATAGATTTCGAGAATCTATATAGGAACTCTTAAATTTGTGTATAATAAAGTTTTAATTGAATGTAATGGAAGGCAGCCCAGAGGTAGTGAGGAAAGAAAAATTAACACATATCAAATAAGGTGTAATTTATTGGAATCCTTCCTCCTTTCCTTTCAAACCGACATTTCGGAAAAATCCTCCGAAACGTCGGTTTGAAAGGAAAGGAGAAAGGATTCCAATAAATTACACCTTATTTGATGTGTTAATTTTTCTTTCCTCACTACCTCTGGGCTGCCTTCCATTACATTCAATTAAAGTGTCTACCAGTCCGTCTCTCTCCAGAGAAAATTTCGTTGCAAAAAAAAAGTTTTAAGATCATTATAAACACTTATTTTCATTGTTGTGACTTTTCTATTCACTGATTATTTATTTAGTAATTAATTATTTGATCATTATTAATTGATAAATAAGTTGATCATTGTTAAAAATAATTATTATATTATAGTATTTTTTGACATCTAATTATTTTAATATTTTTTTTATTTTATGTCATTTCATTTAAAAATTTCATTCATCATATGTATTTTTGAGTTATAAGACTGTCTCAAGATAAAAAAACTTACCCGGTGTATCATGATCATTGAGTCCTAAGACTGGTTTGATGCAACAATCCGTCTCCACTCGACTCTGTCCCCCGCCAGCTGTTTGACCTCTCTAAATGTCTGGCATCCCATATCCCGAATTATTTGGTTGAAATATTCTAATCTGGGTCTTCTCCTTCCCCTTTTCTTTCCCACCTCCCCCTCCAAGATATCCCTAAGCAGTCCCCCATGTCTCAGTGTGTGCCCCATCATCTGACCTCTTCTCTTCTTCAGACTCTTCTACAAGGTTCTTCTTTCTCCGATTCTTCCAAGAACTTCTTCATTTGTAATTTTATCAATCCATTTGATATTCATCATTCTTCTGTAGCACCACATTTCGAAAGCCTCTAATCTCTTTCTCTCCGCTTCTCTAATTGTCCAGGTTTCACAGCCGTACATGGCTATGCTCCATACATATGTCTTCAATAGCAACTTCCTGTTTTCTAAGCTGATTGAGGAGGAGCATAGTAGTTTTTGTTTTGAATTAAACCCCATTTTTGCTTGGGCAATTCTTGATTAATTTCGTTTTTGCTCCTCCCATCCCATGTTATTTTACTTCCTAGGTAGCGGAATTCCTAAAATCCTTCTAGGTTTTCTTGGTTAATTTTGATGCATTCCTCTCTCGTTTATTCTTTTTTTGTACATACTAGGACCTTGGTTTTATTCTTGTTTATTTTCATTTTGATTTCTTCTATTAGGATTTGGTTAATTCCATTCAGGGCGTCCTCTAATTCTTTTTTATTGCTTCCTAGAAGGGCATTGTCATCGGCAAATCTTAACATAGCGATCTTTTGACCTTGGATTTCGATACCTGTATCAATTTTGTCTTTGAATTCTTTAATCGATTCTTCAATGTATAAGTTGAAAATCATGGGTGACAGCACACATCCTTGTCTTACACCTTTTTTTATTTTGGCTTCTCTTTGCTCATCTCCAATATTTATAATAGTATAGTATATTTATAATAGTCAAAAATTCCGGAAGTAAACTAGCCCCGGTGTATATATGATATATATGTGTGTATGTTTATTTGCATCAAGCAGAGGACAACCTCTTTGTTTCCCTTTAAGAAAATATTAAATCAGATGATGTAGATATTTAACATTTAAAATTATTAACTCTCCGAAAGTGCAAACAGCATACGGAGTCTTGAAAAAGTTCAATTTTTTTTCCATTTTAAAATATGAAAGTTTTAATGTTTTTTTATGTAGAATTAAAATTAGTCTTTACAATTTTTTATATATTTTTTATTAATAACTCAACCGACGAAGTATCAAATCTATATAAATGCATCAAATATAAATTTATGTCTAAATCAATAATGATACGAGCCTCCACTCACAATTTCGATATATACCCCTTAAAAGTAAAATATTTAAAAAAATCAATAATTTATATTCAATATCAAAATTTCAAAATTTTACTTGCATTTCAACACGGCATTATATACCCATTAAAATATCCATTGTTCGTTCTTGTGCGTATTAATTTTGGAGATAAAATTCCAGATTGATGTTCAACTTTGTATACACCCTAAGCATCGTAGGGGCTGAGACAGTCTAGCTTAGACGTTATTCATATCGAAAAATCTTCAAACTATTTAAGAATAAGGGGAAGAAACCTTAGTAAAATATTGATGGAAAATATACAAATGAAAATGTAAAAGGTATTTTCTAGTCTTCGTATGAAAATAAGGCTTCTATTAAGTATAATTATTTTAATTTTTATTGTATTTTATATGCTTTATATTTATATGAAATATTAATCTGTGTGCTCAGCAAGCCTTGTTGTTGTGAAAAATTGAATTCACAAAAAAAATTTCATTTTTACTTTACCATATAGGGTATGGTCAAGTATTGTAATCGTGACATGAAAAAAGTGTTTTTTTTTCCTTCTTTTTTTTTTGAAATATCTCAAAAACGGCTGAAACTATTTTTATTAAAAAAATTGAGCTAAACCATGGCATTTCGCTCTACAAAAAAGCTCTAATAAGTGAACATCGAAAAATTTATATTTTTTGAGATAATAATTGTTTTATCAAAATGTCTGTTAGTCTGGTTGTCCGGTTGTCCGGTTGTCTGGTTGTCTGTTAGTCTGTCCGTTACCAAATTTTTGTTGACGAGCTAGCACTCCCTTCCACGAGAGTGTGATGGCTTCAACTCTCACAGAACGCGAGCCCACCCCAAACCTTGCCGCAATGTTGCTCACCAGACTGGAGTTGCCCTTATAATAATTTATTTTAAAAATATTCATTGTTAAAAAACACCATTCAGAAAGATAAACCACTAAGCTACCAAAAATTTAAAAATTGTAAAAACTATCAATATTCGAGAATACACACCCCATTCCGGAACCTCTTGAATATAAAGGCCTTAGAAAATTGTTCATTTTTTTATTCTATCACTGTCACTGTTTTCAAAAACAAAATGAAAATAAATTAGTTTTTTTTCTGCTTTTAATGTTAGATACATTTATTTATTTAATTTTAATGACGGCTTGTTTTTAAGAAGGTTTAAAAACAAAGTTGTGTTGATGTGAAACCAGAATATTTTTATATAGGAATTTTGATTATAAATTATAAACAAAAAAGTGTGAACTTACAAAACACAGTTATGCTTTCTGCTTATTTTGTTGAACGATTTGAATTAGAAAGCTGAAACAAAATTGAAATGTTTATTAATTCAACTTGAGCCTGGAATTTCAGTATATTTACAATAACTGAAATGAGAAAATTATGAAAGATTTCTATAGACACTAAGCCTAGTCAAGCTTCAAATCCGGGGCCCAACAACTAATATTTTCTTCTTAAGACGAGGCCTCGGTATGGTCATTTATTTGATCAAAAAATTATTTTACAATTTAAAGTAATGTGGTTAACTAATTGAAAGATATTTAATTATAAATTATAACTTTTCAAAAGTTCTCTAAATATTCGACTTTTTTTAAACAGAAGTTCAGAAACTAGAAGGGTCAAAATCTAATCTGTTCTTTGATTTATAAATGCAATCATTTTGTTGCTAGGACAAAATTTGTATGACCTTACTTTCTCGATGAATCTTGAGTAGGTATCGTAATCTAGACAAACACACATGTACTCTATATAGACTGACAGAGAGATGGTAAATATCATAGATGAAAATTCCAAAATAATTTTTCTAACTTTTATACGAATATATTCTATTAATTTTTATAAAATAAAACTGTAAAAAAATACCAAAAATCTTCAAGTATACATGTAGTACTTCCGGTTCTTCGATTTTAGCCAAAATCATGTTCTACTTCTTGTAGCTTTTTTTTTTTATTTGTAGAGGTGGGGAAAATCCTTCATGGACATAGTGCCGGACTCCTACCGACTAAAAACCCCACCTCATGGGCCATGTTATCATCCTCTCCGGAACGGCCTATAAGGCATACCTTCACAGGGGAAGGCCATCTGCAGTCATCAAGCCTTGTTTGCTAATATGTTTTTACATATTTAAGCCACCGTGGCCCATTATCTGTCGCTTTCGATCATGATTTTTACGATCTTATACTTGGACAGCCCTTCAGCCAGTTCTTGTTCAGCCAGGGTTTTTTCTTCCACCCATCTAGTGCAGCTGAATATCGTATGCTCCGGCGTGTCCGGGACTATACATTGAGCACAAATTTCGTCCTCCTGTTTGCGGATTTTGTATAGATAGGAACCAAAATTCCCATGTCCACTAATCGCCTGTGTAAGCTAGAAACTTAGTTCCCCATGTGGATTATCGCACCATTCTTTGACGTCAGGAATCAGGCTCCACGTCCATCTACCCTCCTCACCTCTATTCCAACGCTCCTGCCACTTGTTAACAAGACACTCCTTGTTCAGCTTTTTTGACGAATCGTCAGTGCCAAAGTTGTAATACCTCTCTCATAGGCCAAGAGATCG